>CAWUER010000627.1:0-22909 GCA_963921195.1 Pegoplata infirma
TACCCTCCACTCTAGTGATAGAGGGTATATATAAGTTTGTCATTACGTTTGTAACACATCGAAATATTGGACCCCATAAAGTATACGGGGCATTCCAAGTCAAATCGGACACTTTGAAAATTTTTTTTTTATGATTTCCCAATTTGCTTACAGTTTTTAGCACCCTTTGAAAACTCCTTCGTGGTAAATTTTCAGATTTTTTTGATGGCCCGTTCAAAAGATTTCGAATTTTTAAAAATTGGTAGTTTGTTCTTTAACTCAAACTTCTTTTACTCATAACTTCTGCAATAAAGGTGTCCTAACGACTAAGATAATTTTTCAAAATCACTTTTTAATACGTAGTAGGGTCCTAAATTGTAGTTTAGTATCTAAAAATGAGTGAGTCAAAATTTGGGGACAATCGGATAAAAATAACTCGTGCCGAAAATGGATTGAAGTTTTGGGACACTCTTATGTGATGAAAAAAAAATTTTTTCCAGTTTTTTTTTAAATATTGGTATATGTTTTTTTTTTTTTTTAATTTTTTGTTAAATAATATGAAAATGGTAATAAATTACCTTTCCAAAAAGCTTAAAGAAATTCAAATCGGATAAAAAATAAGCATTTTACCCATACATGCCCCAGACCATTGCATAGTTTTTAAAGCCAAAATTTGAAAATTTTGAAAATTTTTAGGCAAAAAAATAAAAAAAAATTAATTTTACTTTATAATTATATAAATACATGTTATAGATAAAAACTAACAGATATGGTAGTCTAACTTTTTTTTCATTTGGCGTGGGTAGTGATATAATTTCCGCGGATTCTAAAGAAAATGTGTTTTTCTGAAAATAATTTAGCAAATATGGCAAAAAAATTTCTGTATTGTATTATACGAAGAAAAATACATAAAATCTGTAAATTTTTTGAGAAATCGGGCATCTTTAACCTCTTTTCGTCGAGGTGAAATGACAAATTTGAGACGTTATACATTTCTAAAATACAAAATATCTGCATATATCCGATTTCTCAAAAGCTAAAAAATTTACGTTTTACACTTCGTTCTGTGCAATAAAGAAAAAATTGTCCCATATTTGCTAAATTATATTAGAAAAATGCATTTTATTTGGAATACGCGGAAATTCTATCACTACCGCCACCAAATAAAAAAAATCTTGACTACCATATCTGCTATTTTAAATCGTTACCATGTTTTCAATATGATCATAAAGTAAAAATATTTTTTTTTTATTTTTTATGTAAAAATTTTGAAAATTTTGAAATTTTGGCTTATAAAACCATACAATTGTTTGGGGCATGTGCTTATTTTTTATAGAGAACTAAACCAACCTAAGAAAAACCGCATTTTTTGCAGGGTTTTTTGTACTTTTGCTAAGCAAATGCAACATTCTTATCTCAGAAGAAGTTAAGATCGCAAGGGGAAGGTGCCCCCTAACGTCTCCCACCAACCCCCCCCCCCAAAAAAAAAAAATTAAAACGACACCCCTGGAAATTTTTTTTATATTTCTTTTTTACTTTTTGGAGGGTATAAAAGATTCGGCACAGCCGAATGTAACACTCTCACTTGTTCTTATTGAGAAAGTCTTAGATTTGAGACATTTTTCCTATAGAAAAAGTCTCAGATTCTGAGACATTTTTCCTATAGAAAAAGTCTCAGATTCTGAGACATTTTTCCTATAGAAAAAGTCTCAGATTCTGAGACATTTTTCCTATAGAAAAAGTCTTAGATTCTGAGACATTTTTCCTATAGAAAAAGTCTCAGATTCTGAGACATTTTTCCTATAGAAAAAGTCTCAGATTCTGAGACATTTTTCCTATAGAAAAAGTCTCAGATTCTGAGACATTTTTCCTATAGAAAAAGTCTCAGATTCTGAGACATTTTTCCTATAGAAAAAGTCTCAGATTCTGAGACATTTTTCCTATAGAAAAAGTCTCAGATTCTGAGACATTTTTCCTATAGAAAAAGTCTCAGATTCTGAGACATTTTTCCTATAGAAAAAGTCTCAGATTCTGAGACATTTTTCCTATAGAAAAAGTCTCAGATTCTGAGACATTTTTCCTATAGAAAAAGTCTCAGATTCTGAGACATTTTTCCTATAGAAAAAGTCTCAGATTCTGAGACATTTTTCCTATAGAAAAAGTCTCAGATTCTGAGACATTTTTCCTATAGAAAAAGTCTCAGATTCTGAGACATTTTTCCTATAGAAAAAGTCTCAGATTCTGAGACATTTTTCCTATAGAAAAAGTCTCAGATTCTGAGACATTTTTCCTATAGAAAAAGTCTCAGATTCTGAGACATTTTTCCTATAGAAAAAGTCTCAGATTCTGAGACATTTTTCCTATAGAAAAAGTCTCAGATTCTGAGACATTTTTCCTATAGAAAAAGTCTCAGATTCTGAGACATTTTTCCTATAGAAAAAGTCTCAGATTCTGAGACATTTTTCCTATAGAAAAAGTCTCAGATTCTGAGACATTTTTCCTATAGAAAAAGTCTCAGATTCTGAGACATTTTTCCTATAGAAAAAGTCTCAGATTCTGAGACATTTTTCCTATAGAAAAAGTCTCAGATTCTGAGACATTTTTCCTATAGAAAAAGTCTCAGATTCTGGGACATTTTTCCTATAGAAAAAGTCTCAGATTCTGGGACATTTTTCCTATAGAAAAAGTCTCAGATTCTGAGACATTTTTCCTATAGAAAAAGTCTCAGATTCTGAGACATTTTTCCTATAGAAAAAGTCTCAGATTCTGAGACATTTTTCCTATAGAAAAAGTCTCAGATTCTGAGACATTTTTCCTATAGAAAAAGTCTCAGATTCTGAGACATTTTTCCTATAGAAAAAGTCTCAGATTCTGAGACATTTTTCCTATAGAAAAAGTCTCAGATTCTGAGACATTTTTCCTATAGAAAAAGTCTCAGATTCTGAGACATTTTTCCTATAGAAAAAGTCTCAGATTCTGAGACATTTTTCCTATAGAAAAAGTCTCAGATTCTGAGACATTTTTCCTATAGAAAAAGTCTCAGATTCTGAGACATTTTTCCTATAGAAAAAGTCTCAGATTCTGAGACATTTTTCCTATAGAAAAAGTCTCAGATTCTGAGACATTTTTCCTATAGAAAAAGTCTCAGATTCTGAGACATTTTTCGTATAGAAAAAGTGTCAGATTCTGAGACATTTTTCGTATAGAAAAAGTGTCAGATTCTGAGACATTTTTCCTATAGAAAAAGTCTCAGATTCTGAGACATTTTTCCTATAGAAAAAGTCTCAGATTCTGAGACATTTTTCCTATAGAAAAAGTCTCAGATTCTGAGACATTTTTCCTATAGAAAAAGTCTCAGATTCTGAGACATTTTTCCTATAGAAAAAGTCTCAGATTCTGAGACATTTTTCCTATAGAAAAAGTCTCAGATTCTGAGACATTTTTCCTATAGAAAAAGTCTCAGATTCTGAGACATTTTTCCTATAGAAAAAGTCTCAGATTCTGAGACATTTTTCCTATAGAAAAAGTCTCAGATTCTGAGACATTTTTCCTATAGAAAAAGTCTCAGATTCTGAGACATTTTTCCTATAGAAAAAGTCTCAGATTCTGAGACATTTTTCCTATAGAAAAAGTCTCAGATTCTGAGACATTTTTCCTATAGAAAAAGTCTCAGATTCTGAGACATTTTTCCTACAGAAAAAGTCTCAGATTCTGAGACATTTTTCCTATAGAAAAAGTCTCAGATTCTGAGACATTTTTCCTATAGAAAAAGTCTATGGGAAAAATGTCTTAGATTCTAAAACTTTTTTTATAGGAAAAATGTATCAGATTCTGAGACTTTGTCTACAGGAAATGTCTTAGATTCTGCGACTTTTTCTACAGGAAAAATTTCTCAGATTTTGAGAGTTTTTCTATACGAAAATTGTCCCAGATTTTGAGATTTCTGTTGCATTAAACAAAATTTGCAAAATATTTTAAGATTCATGTTTTTTTAGGAATCAGGTTTCTGCACCAAAAAAATATTGTGACGAATTAATCCATGTTTGGTGGTACATAATTTCGCTGCTTGTTGCTGCAAATTGGTGTACTGAATTATTTGTTTGGATGGTTTATAACTGCTCATCCTAGATATCGACATTTATTTTATCTGAAATAAATAAATTTCATTAAAAAATATATTTATTTTGTGTATATTTTAAACAATGAATATTTACCTATTTGAAATGATTTCCTTTTGTAGTATTTTTTGTATTGTAATGAATTTTGTAAATAAATATTTTCAAAATTTGATGTTTTACGTCAAGTTCGAAAGTGGTGACTAAAAAATTATGACGTGTCTGAGGTAAAATACAAAAAAATAATGACATTTTGATGTAACACCCGGAACAGTATGCTATAAAAATTTTCTTAACTGACAAATTTTATAATGGGTGATAAGTATGTAGGTAATAAAATTGTTGATTTGTCATTTTTTAATTATTGCACAAATAATGCATAAATTCGAGATTTAAACATCATTGGACGTTATTTTATAAAAGGAAATATATTTGTAACGGTTATATGTTGCGTACTTTTTCTCATTTAAGTAAATTTGCTAATTAAGCACCAAAATTATTATTGCATCCTGTATCGAATTTTACTAACACATGCAAGAAAAAGTATGATAATATTAGTGACAGAATGGTTCAAATAAACCTAAAAAAAGAGTTTCGCTACTGTATATACTCTGCTAATACCCTATCTCCAATTTCTAAGGGGGCTCCCACACACAACGACATTTTTAAAATTTGCTCCAACCGCTCTAGCTACCCTAATAGTGCCCTTAAAGCAACAAAATATATTACCGACCCACAATATTTTTTTAGTCCAAACATTTTTTCTGAACACACCTACCCTCTACCTTTAACTGTTAAGGCGGTTTTATTTATTTTATTAAATTTGTTTTATTTAATGAGCTTCTACCGATCCAAGGTGCGTCTGAAAGGGGTGCCCTTAGAGCAACAAAATGTATTACCGACCCACAATTTCTCTGAACACACCTACCCTCTATCTTTAACTATTAAGGTGGTCCCCATTAAATTTTTTAATTTTTTGTAAATTTGTTTTATTTAATCAGCTTCTACCGTCCAATGGTGCGTCCGAGAGGCGTTATTAGTGAAACCGACACCCATTTTTTTTTACCCTACAAAATTTTTTTAAAACATACCTACGCCCTTTCTCCAATCCCAAAGTAGGCTCCCATACAAATAAAAGTTGGAACAAATTTTATAAAAATGTAACTAATGCCCCTCTCGGACGCACGATTTGACTGGTAGATGCTGATTAAACAAATCAAATTTACAAAAAATTAAAAAATTTAATGGGGACCACCTTAATAGTTAAAGATAGAGGGTAGGTGTGTTCAGAGAACATGTTTGGACCAAAAAAATATTGTGGGTCGGTAATACATTTTGTTGCTCTAAGGGCGCTAGTATAGTAGGGCAGTTAGAGCGGTTGGAGCAAATTTAAAAAATGTCGTTTTGTGTGGGAGCCCCCTTTAGAAATGGGAGATAGGGTATTAGTTTGTGCCGAAGAAATGTTAAGACGTAAAAATTAATGGGGTCGGTTTTGGAAATTACCTCTCTATGACGCACCATTGAAGCAGTAGAAATGATTTTAAGATTGGAAAATTACAATAAAATTTTTTAAAAAAATTTTTAAAAATAGTAATAGTCGTTATCCCATGATCTTACTGGGCAAAAAATTTGTATAATCAATAGAAGTTTTACACAAAAAAATTTCAAAAAAATCGAAGAGTACGAACATTTTTAAAAATGAGATTTAAATTTTAAAACTTAACAATCGCATACTACTTAGAGCGCTTTTAAGAATTTTTTGTGATTTTTTTTTTTAAATACGTAAAAAAATAAAAATTAAAAAAAAAAAAAAATTTAAATTTGTACCTTTATTGAAGAAGTTATGAGTAATAGAAGGAACAAACTAACAATTTTTAAAAATTCGATATCTTTTGAACGTGTCATCAAAAAAATCTGAAAATTTACCACGAAGCTGTAAGCAAATTGGGAAAATCTAAAAAGAAAATTTTTCAAAGTGTCCGATTTGACATGGAATAGTCTCGATCGATTTTAAGACGATTTAGCGATGTCCGTCCGTCTTTCTGTCTGTTGAAAACACGCTAACTTTTGAAAGACTATGGAGGCTTTTGAAGTTTGGCTTACATGTTGGTTAGGTTGGTGTTGCAATCCAGCGGAATCGTCCAGTGGTTCAAAAGTTATACACAAATGAGTAAAAACCCGGCAAGGGTTTTTCGCGAATTTACGAGATAAAAAACACGGTAACTGTCGAACGACAATTCTGAGGGTTCTGAAGTGCAACATATATATTTGTCGTTCCTCACCAGCAAAAACATGGTAATGAGTTGTGAAAAGTAATCATTACCAAGTACATTATTTATAATGAGTACCCATTACCATTAACATTATTTTAAGCCCAAAAGTAACTACTTCTCTGTAATATGTTATAAAAGCACCTCTAAGTAATAATATCTTCTTGCACTTGCAGTTTTTAACCTTTACAATTCAATTAACTTAAAAAGTACTTAAAAACTTAATAAAAATTGCGCAATTTTTAAGTTTTAGTAAAAACACGTTAAATTTTAAAAGTTATAATTAACTAATTATTTTACTTCTTATTGGTAGAGGGTTTTTACTCCTTATTTGTAATCCAAGGCAGTAACTACTTATTTATCTCTATACTCTTCACTAGTTATTTTTGTCTCACGCCCTTGTTATAATAATTAGTGTTTCATTCAATAAGTAACTACTGATTAACATCTGTTTCGGATTACAAAACCCATTACTAGTAATGCCAATTTTTGCTGGGTCTAGTCCGGTTCGTTAAAAATTTCAGCCAAATCGGTCCAGTGGTTCAAAAGTTATAAGCAAAACCCTGAATTTTAGATTGGTTTCACCTTAAATTCACTTGTTAAATAAAAAGAGCTTTAATAAAACAAGTTTTAAAAACATTGGTAAGCCACAAAATTACTTAACAAAAAATTTTTGTCACTCAGAAATATTTTTACACTAAAAAAAATTTACACTCGAAAAAAAATTTTATACTAAAAAAAAAAAATTAGTAATTTTTCTTTTTTTTACAAAAATGACAAAAAAAGGTTTTTTACTCAAAATAAAATATTTCTAATCAAAGTTGTTAATTTTTTCACGTAAAAAAAAATTACAATCCTTTAAAAAAGGGCATTGTGGAGGGTATTCATATATTCGGCCAAGTCGAATTTAACTTTTCTACTTGTTTTAATGGACATGGTCCAAGGACAAGTGGCAGATTTTCTCAAGTTTGTAAAACTAAAAATTCTGAACAAGAACTTTTTCATTATTTTTAAACTTTTTCTCCCCCTTACTAATTTCCTTTTCAGGGTACGGTACAATGGACTATTTTAAGTCTGAGCGTCATGGTTAAAAAATTTGAATTTTTAGGATGGTACAACCATCAATACAGCTTTAGCTATCCAAAGATGTAAATTTTGAGTACATCGATTATTTTTTTCTAAATCAAAAGTTGATTTTATTTCAATATGAATAACTATTTACTTCGACTTTCCTCCAACAACCTTTTTTCAAAATCAAAACACGTTTAGAATTTCCACAAACAAAACAAAATGCTAACTAAATTTCAATTAAACAAGTTGATGAAATGTATTCAAACCCACTTATTAATAGCAGTAGTACTCAAACTAAAATACACATAAATATGTATGTGACACATAATAAAAATAGCACTTAATTGCAAATAAAACTAAATGAGCATAGAATACACAATGCGAACGAATAATGTACTCATTGGCAGGGCATAACTCTACAGCTCATTAACGGTGACACGCTAGCAAAATTGAATAGACAAAAAAAACTTTCATCAAACATGATTTTAGCTTAAGCCTACAAAATTAAACAACAAAATTCACCAAATTCCAAAACACATACTGAGAAAAAAAATCCAGGACACATACATCAGCCGACATAGACATGAGAAGGAAAGACGGGCCATACAAAACGAAAAAAAAGCAATTAAGAACATGAAAGGAAGCTTAAGAATAAACATAAGCATGTGACATGAAATGTTTATCAGCTTTCAAACACCTTATTTTCTTGTGTATATGTGTGAGTGTATTCAGTACGGTGGCACTTATGTTATGATCTTAAGAAATTTTGTAAACATAATATAGTAGACCATTTAAAGATGTAATTCGTAAAAGGTCGATTGTTATTCCAAGATTCTACACCATTTACAGATGTAATTCGTAAAAGATCAATTGTAATTCGTAGGTTCTATTTGTAATTCGAAGATTCCATTTGTAATTCAAAGATTCCATTTGTAATTAGAAGATTCCATTTGTAATTCGAATACTCCAATTGTAATTCGAAGATTCCAATTGTAATTCGAATACTCCAGTTGTAATTCGTAAAAGATCAATGTAATTCTTTTACGAATTACAGTTGATCTTTTACGAATTACAATTGATCTTTTACAAATTACAATTGATCTTTTACGAATTACAATTGATCTTTTTCGAATTTCAATTGATCTTTTTGAATAATACTTAAGCTTCTAAAAAGTACAAATTATCTTTTATACCCTCCAACCACAGTATGGGGGTATACTTACTTTGTCATTCCGTGTGTAACGCATCGAAATATCGGTCTAGGACCCCATAAAGTATATATATTATTGATTAGTGATCGATTCGAAGACATTCTAGCGATGTCCGTCCGTCTGTCCGTCCGTCCGTTTGTCCGTCTGTAGAGGACACGATACAGTCCAAAATAAAAGAGCTAGACTTTCGAAATTTGGCACGAATATGTCTTATATTCCTAGGCAGGTTAAGTTCAGAAATGGGCAAAATCGGACCAAGGGGGAAAAAGTTCCCCCTTGGAGAACTAAACCAACCTTTAAGCAAATGCAACATTTTTATGTTAGAGGAAGGTCAAAACGCTGCATGTGGACCCAGCGTGGATATAAAAAAATGAATTTTAATAATGATTAATTGGATTAAATAATTGGAAGAATCATAATAAATCCATTTGATAACATATATCGCAAGGGGAAGGTGTCCCCCAATGTCTCCCACCAAACTCCCAAATCAACCCCCCACCAAAAAAAGACGCCCTTGAAAATATTTTTTTATATTTTTTTTTACATTTTGGAGGGTATAAAAATTCGGCACAGCCGAATTTAACACTCTCACTTGTTCAAATTACAATTGATACTTTACGCACAGCCGAATTTAACACTCTCACTTGTTCAAATTACAATTGATATTTTACGAATTACAATTGATCTTTTACAAATTACAATTGATGTTTTCCGAATTACACTTAATATTTTACAAATTACAAATGATCTTTTTCGAATAAGATTTGATCTTTTAAGAATTACAGTTGATCTTTTATGAATAACAATTGATCTTTTACTAATTACACTTGGAAGTAGAGATGGGCGCGTGAGTGAATTTTGACTCACACTCACTCACGCTCACGACAGGAATTTCGAATTACGCACACTCACATACGAGTATATTTTTTTAATCACACTCACTCACAATCACTTGAGTAAGTTTAATACAAGTCACACTCACGAGCACTCACTCAAGCTCCACTCACACTCATGTGTACTCACACTCACGAAACCTTTATTTATGAAAAACAACTTAAAAATAACAATTGTAAAACAAAAGTAAAAAACACATCTAAAAAAATTGCTATTTTTCAGAGGAGAACTTTTTTCTTTAATGGAGAACTTTTTTCCCCCTAGTCCGATTAAGCCCATTTCCGTACTTAACCTGCCTAGAACAAAATAAAACTCTTTTATTTTGGACTGCGTCGTGTTAACTACAGACGGTCGGACGGACATCGTTAGAATATCTAAGAATCGATCACTGATCAAAAATTTATATACTTTATGGGGTCCCCGACCAATATTTCGATATATTACAGATAGAATGACAAAGTATATCCCCATACTTTAGTTGGAGTGTATAAAAATCTAACAAAATTTTAAGCAAAATTTAAACCTTAGACAAATTTTACAAATTTTTTTTGTCACGCAATCTCATGCAAAATAAAATCGACTTACGCAAAAATCTTACTCACGCAATTTATTTCATCTCTCACAATCACGTAAGTAAAATTGGGTTCAGTCACACTCACGCGTGGTCACGCGTGAATCACATGGGTCACGCACTAATCTGCTCATGTACTCATCTCTAATTGGAACCTTCGAATTACAAATGGAATCATCAAATTACAAATGTAATCTCCTAATTACAAATTGAGTCTTCGAATTACAAGCAGAAACTTGGAATAATAATTCATCTTTTTGGAATTACATCTGTTAATGGTGTAGCCAGAGCGCCTGGTACTTTGTTACCGGTATATAAAGTATATATATTATTGATCAGTGATCGATTCTAAGACATTCTAGCGATGTCCGTCCACGAATATGTCTAATATTCCTAGGCAGGTTAAGTTCGGAAATGGCCAAAATCGGACAAAGGGGGAAAAAAGTTCCCCCTTGGAGAACTAAACCAACCCAAGAAAACCCGCATTTTTTTGCAGGGTTTTTTGTACTTTTGCTAAGCAAATGCAACAGTCTTATCTCAGAACAAGTTAAAAATCGCAGGGGGAAGGTGCCCCTAACGTCTCCCCCCCCAAAAAAAACCGCCCCTGGATATTTTTTTTATTTTGGAGGGTATAAAAGATTCGGCACAGCCGAGTGTAACACTCTCACTTGTTTATTTTCCGATTAGCAAACTTCAATGGAGGAGTAGCGATTATGGCCATAGCGCGATCTTGAAGAAGATAACAATACCATAAAATACGGACTGTGGTCCCTCTATGACCCTTTTTGAGCACCACTTTACCACTATGATACCATCCTGGAAGTCTTGGATGAGGGGCATTCCGGGTAGTGGAGATTCCTTAGAATTTTACACGGATGAATCGAGTCCGCACGAACAAGTGGGCTTTGAAGTATATTCGGAATAGCTTGGATTGAGCCTGGCCTGATTGACAGATCATTGCACTGTTTACCAGGTAGAGATGCTGGCAATAAAGGAATGGGCTGACTGGTTGAGTCAAGCCGCGGTCAAGTCCCTGGAGTAAATGTTTCTGAAAACAAGATCTGCCCTTTACTGCCGTACATCTTTAAATGAGATGGCCAAACAGTTTGACATACAACCCATTTGGGGCCTAGGGCACAGGACATTCCAGAGAATTGCAAAAACGATGAGCTTGCAAGACTGGGAACTACCGTATAAGTTCCAAGTGAATTTGTATGTGTTGGTATGTCTCTAGAAACTTTTAAGCAAATTCTACGGCTTTGCTCCGCAACAGAGACTAATCAAAGATGGGCAAATGGATGGGCAACACGACAGATCTGGCAAGAGCAGAGATTTTGACGGTGGTTGCTGTAATTACCGGACACTGTCTTATAGGGAAGCACGCAGAGCGATTAAATGTGCCGTCAAATGACTTTTGTCGGAGTTGCATTGATGAAGAGGAGTTGAAAACTATCGAACACTTCATCTGCCATTTCCCGGCACTTTCGGGTCAGAGACTTGCTGGGATCTATGGAGCTGCACTATATTTAACTTAGGAGCTACAAAAGAAGCTCAAATTGGTTAACCGGCAGCGATCAGTAGGGAAACCTATTGCAGTCCCGTGATATCACAAGGGACCTCAGAGTCTAGGTGTGCTGACGTAAAACGTCAGCAGCCACTTACAACCTAACCTTCGAACAGGTTTTCTCTCATCAGCAGCCACTTACAACCTAACCTTCGAACAGGTTTTCTCTAATTTAAAAAACTTCTTCTGAACGCAATAAATTTTCGTATCCGGTACTTCAAAAAATGTTCAAAAACTTTCCGGGACTTACAAGTGAAGTATTCCAACCGTTATGAACCAATTCGATTGAAACTTAAAATATAAATAAAAGAGACGATTATAAGGTATCGCCTTATCGGCGCTATAATATAAAAATTTACACATTTTCGTGAAAAAAATATTTAACGAAGCCGAAATTTTACAAGGTTATGTCACCATTGGATAGTTATTAAGAAGAAATGGCTGATAATATAAAAACCGGATTTTTCGCCATTTTTAACCCTGTTTTTGAACACCTAAAAAACCGATATATTTTAAGTTCTTAAGGGTTGAAAGACTTTCCTTGTTTGAAAAATCAAAAAATAAAACTTCCTAATCGAAATTATGATCTGATCCTTGAAGTTGCTAAGCTACTAAAGCAACTTAAGTCCCATTTTGAATAAGTGTTATCCTATTACACACAAATTCCTTTACGATATACATAAGTGTGAGTGCATGTAAGTAGTCGTCTATCGTTGTGTGTTGTTTTACCAACTTAAGATAACAATTCTTCGATAATGATGTGTTTTTCTTAATATCGATTAACTTCATATACTATATTCCAATACAAATGTCTTTTTGAAGACACACGAAAAAACACTAGAGAAAGAGTATAGCACTAAGAAGAACTAACCTTAATTTAACATTCCCTCATTGAAAAAAATTCAAGAAATTGTCCTTTTTTTATAACAAAAAAACATGCAATTAAAGATTTTTCTTTCAGACAGTAAATGAACCATCAACAGCTTGTGTATTCGTATCCTCTTGTATCAAAAATAAAGTTATTTTACTGTTAAATTTTGTATGAGGATTAATTAAGCGTTTCGACCACATATGTTTGTTAAAGTTTTTCTTTTCCTTATCTATTTCTGTTTCTTCATATCCTTTTTTTGGTACTATTACTTCACTGAAACATTATGTGAATTTTAATGGTGATTTTTATTTTTGTTACTCTGCCATAATGATGATTTCAGACATTATTTTTATTTTAATTGCATTTTGAAAATGTATAAGGATAGAAATGTGTTAATTTTACTATTTGTATTACATTGCACGTTTATTGAATGCTATTCAATATCAAATATTATACAATTTGATGAAAAAAATATTAAGAAGAAAATACATTTCAGAATCTAAGACAAATTTTTTATACAAAATTGTCTCAGAAAATGTTTTTTTTAGATAAAAATGTTCACATCAAAAAAATTTTTTAAATATTACATTTTCAAAAAGATTCTGTTAGAATTTAGAAGCTTTTTGTAAACTTGTAAAGAAATATGAATGTACAAGGCGTATGACAAATATTTAATTGCCATAAAAAGTGCAATATTGCTCATACGCCTAAGATTTCTTTAGTTAAAAAATTACAAAATTAATTTTTATTTTTTTCGTTCAAAATTGTTTCAGAATCTTAAAATGTTTCTAGATCAAAAATGTCTCAGAATCTAAGAAGTTTTCTATATACTGAAAAAAGACAACTTAAATTTAGGAAAAAACTTCTTATACACTCAAAAAAAAAACTTGTAAAACGCCTAGTAAAATGCCTTGTAATCCCGTTCTACCAATATTTAACAATTTTCCTTGTTTTTTAACAAAAAATCTTGTACTTTGCTTAAACGAGAATTACAGTTTTATTGTTAATTTTACAAATTTATTTTCGTAATTGTATGTTACTATTTTGAAAGGTTATTTTACAAAAAAAAAAACTTTACAAAAAACAAAATTTTACAAAAAACAAAGTTTTTATTACGAGGATTCTAGTTGATTTACAAAAAAAAAACTGTTATTTTAAAAAATTATGTTATACGAGGATTTATGTTGTTTTTTTGCAATTTTTTTTTTAAATTTTCCAAGTCCCGGACAATTTTTTTTTTTATTGAAAAATTTGTAAAAAAAAGTTGACAAAATTTTGAAAAATTTATTACGAGGATTCTAGTTAATTTAAAAAAAGTTATTTTACAAAAATGATTTCATAACGAGGATTTATGTTGTTTAACATTTTTTTTTTTTTGTAAATTTACCATTTTTGTTTGTAAATTTACCATTTTTTTTAAACATATTTACCATTTTTCTTGTAAGTTTACCATTTTTTTTTTTTTTTCCGGTTTTAAAACAATATTTTAACCAATAAAATTGGTTATTTTACCAATTTTTGGCGCATTCAAAATTACGAGAAAATCCTCGTAATTTTACGAGAATTTTACCTACCTCCTATTTTACGAGAATGGCTTTGTAAAATCACGAGATTTTTTTGGTAACTTTACAAGGTTTTTTTTTTGAGTGTAGAAACAAAAATAAGTCAATTTTACTCTAATTTGTTTGTGTGTGTTTTCTACTTTAATTAAAGATCTAACGAAAGATAGATCCAATCAGTCCATGTTTGGACTTGGAAACCATTTTCCGGAAAACACTGTTGTAGGGTATCATATGGTCGGTCATAACCGACTGCAATATTCTTACTTGTTTTTATTATTTTTTCGGGGGGGAATAGTTAACCCCACCATATATCCACGACGCCGCGGCACGCCGCTTCCGATTTTGTTTTGCTTTTTTTTAGGGATTTTTTTAGTTTGTTTTCAAACTATTTAACATGGATTTTCTTTTAAATTGTCACAAAAATCTTTCAATAAGATAATATCAACAAAAAAATCACTTAAGGAAATGATAATCAAGACAAAGAATTAAATGACTTGCCATAAATAAACTGCTTACATAAACGAGTTGTAACGAAAACTTTTTTAAAGAGTAGATCAATACAAACAAACTAAATTTTTTAAACACTAAATGTGCGAAAATACTTTCATAAAGGTAATTTTGCAAACATTGGGGTCAAAGTTAAAGAAAAAATACACACACACAAAATCTTCACATTCAACCACATACAAACAAACAAATAAGTAGGTCTTAACAAACATCTTAGCAATAAAAGACTCAATATTAAGTGGTATAAGAACCCTCTTAAATGAAAAGAAAGTTCAATGAATACAAAAACACACACGTGAACTTATACAAACACACATACAAACGTATAAATGTTCATCATTAATATTTGAAAGGATATGTGTGTGTTTTACCTTTTGGCAAATTGTACGTGAAATGTTTATACAAGTTACTTAACAGAAGGATTAACTGTTATAACTTCAAAAATAAGTACAAAAACATTTAGCTGCCTGCCACCCCTCGGTTTTCTTAAATATTCAATTCAATCACATTTTCACGTTAAAGAATACGCTTTAAGGAGTTTCATTTCAAACCAGTGTTGGCTACCGTTACCCTTTCAATACCGTTACCGATTAAAAACCCTTTAATATTGACTACTAAATAAAAAATATTAAATACCGTTACCGATAAAAAACCGTTACCTTTATTCGGATTTTTACCGGTATTATATCGGTCTTGTTTCGGTTGCATTAATATTACTTATTTTAAATTTTTGTGGATTGAAAACATATTAAAATATTTTTAATGTACTTAAAATAAAAAAAAAAGAATTCTTGTTCATTGCCAATCCAACCAATGATCACATTCGCAATTAACTAAATTCGAATATCGGTCTTGGACCTCATAAAGATTTTATGTTATTGATCAGTGATCGACTGTAAGCAACGTTCGTCTTTCCGTCTGTAGAAGACACGATTCGGTCCAAAATAAACTTGTTAGTCTGCTAGTACAAATACGTCTTATGGTCATAGGCTGGTTAAGTTCCGAAATGGGAAAACAAAATGAAAAAAAGTTCCCCCGGAAAAACTACGAAACCCCAAAAAAACATATTTTATTTAATTTTTTTGTCTATTTGCTTAAAAAAATTAAACATTTTTATGCCGTGTGAAGTTTATTGACCAAGATTAGAAATTGCGATTTTTTTCGGTTCGAACCTTTTGGGGGCTTGTCGATATCAATACCCAGCAAAAACTAGGTAATGTGTTGTGAAAAGTAATAACTGCCAATTACATTATTTATAACAACTACTCATTACCCACTGCATTACTTTAGTCCAAAAAGCAACTAGTGGCTTATATTGTAATATGTGAGTACTTATTTGCAATAATATAAATAATTTGTTATTGAGAATGTTAAAAATAAATACTTATTTGCAAATTCACTTGGGAAATTAAGTCCAATCAGAAAAAACAATATTTGTTTTACCTTTTTAGCTTAAAGTTTCGCGAAAACGAATAATTTAATGATAAATAGTTACTCCAAACTCCGTTTGCAACTATTTTTTTTTATCCCTTATAAGTAACTACTTACTTATTTTACTCGTTATAGGTAAGTAGTTATTTATCACTCTACTCGTAAGCTAATTATTTTTGTCTCACGGCCTTTATAAAATAAGTAGTGTTTCATGCAATGAGTAAGTACATACCAATAATTGTTACTAATTACTATACTAATTACTAGTAATTCAAAAATTTGCTGGGTAAAATTAAATATTAATAAAATTGTATTATTTATGCGTAAATATAAATAAAATTAATTTCTTAACATCTATGGCGAGAGAAAAGGTGTCACTCCGATACCGCCCGCCCTCCCCCTTAAAAACATCCCCTGAAACATCCTTGTCAAGTTTTTTTTTATCCCTGCCTATTTTTTTTAACAACAGGACAAACAATTTTGATCATTAACAGAGAAATCGGCTGATTTCAAATAAACAGTTCAGGCTGTTTTTTTGAAATCAGTAGATTTCTCTATTAAAATCAGCAGATATTTCTGCTGTCTTGACGATTTTATTAGCATGTTCTATCTGGATTATCCAGACAGAAATTTAGCAAACCGCGTCAGCTATTATCAGCAGATTTCTCAAATGGCTCAAAAGCAGATTTCTCATATGGCTCAAAATTTTTTGCTAATTGGACAAAGGTGTTTCTATGAACATGAGTTCGCATTTGTTGAATTACAAAATTGCATGTGATAATTTAATTCTGAGTCAATTCATACGAGCACAAATATAATTATGTATCGAAAATGTACAGAATTTAGCAGTTTCTTAATTTTTTTAAACAATTTACGGTTTACCGTTACCAAAATAATCGAAAATACCGTTACCTTTACCGTTACCGTTACCGATATAAAAAATATGTAATACCAATACCGTTACCGATACCGTTATTCGTTTCGGTTGCCAACCCTGTTTCAAACACAAACTCATACATATGTTTTTTATTGTGTATGTTATATATCCATTAGAGTGGCATTTTTTCTTCAACTTCTGATTTTCCAAAGTGTCCGGGCAACTTTTTTATTCAAATGAACCATAAAATTATGTGGTACAAATATGCACTCAAAGAATTACTTATGTAGGTAAATTCCAGTGAATATTCACTTAAAACAAATGAAATTTTATTTAAAAACCATTCCACTGTTTTTTCATTTAAAATAAAAACACATTACAGTCAATTTTAAATGTTAATTTAATGACTAACCAAAACATTAAAAAACTAGTGAATATTCAGTTATTTTGTATTGAAAAACAGTAAAACTATAGAAGAAATATTTTACTGCAGAAATTAACTGTAACAGAAAATTCGTTTTTAATACATAAAAAATTAAATTATTTTTTTTTAAACTACAGAAACAGTAAAAAAATTAAATCCTTTATAAAATAAGTGATTTTTCTTTTAAAATGACTTTACTGATTACTTTTTAAAATAACCTACAAACAGTTAATGACAAAATTTTCTTAGTGTGAGGCCAATCAGCTTAAATTATTTTGTGGAGCTCGGTGATCAATATTTTGGATTTTTAAAAATTAAAAAATATTTCTTGCCTCATTTTAAAAAATTTTAAATATAAAAAATTTGATGCGCTTTACACGAATATAAAAAAAAAATGAAATCGGTCGAACAAGTTTTGTGATATCGTTATTTAAAATTTGGAAAAAATTTTCTTCGGTCAAGAAATTTAAAAAAACTAAATTTTTTTCCTTGAATATTTTACTGAGCTTGAGAAAAAAACTTTGATATTTTGGTTTTTAAATTTTTTTACCGTAGAAAAAACCCATAATTTTTTGCAATTTTAAATAACGAACACCGTTCGACCAATTATTTTTTTTTATATCCGTGTACAACGCATTTAATTTTATTATTATGATGTATCGCCAGACATTATGTTTTTTTTTTGTTTTTTTAATTTTTAAAACTTCAAATCTTTGATTGTCGGAGCCACGGGTTAATTTAATCCGATTGGCCTCAAATATGTACCACATCATTTTTAGTAAAATACATTTTTTTTGCGATTTTTTACAAAAAAAATCTTGAACGTAGGAAAAAGTCGAAATTTTTTCGAAATTTTATGAGAAATTTCGATATCTCGATAATCCGATTACGGAAATTGTTTGATATTCGTACTCAGCATGCTTAAATGAATAAAAAGAATACAAAACAAATTCATTTTTCTATTTTTTCTTTTGTTTTTCAGTTTTCAAAATTCCAAAAATTTCACCAAATATTTTCCAAAAATTTAAAACTTTGACCACAGGACGCCACGGGTTAAAATAATTGGATTTGGCTTAAATTATGTTTAAATGAAATATTTATTAAAGGGTCAAAGGAAGCAAATTTTAAGATTTTTTTACAAATTTCTTGAACGTAGTAAAAAACTGAAATTTTTTTCAAATTTCAAATAGCAATATTTTGAAAACCTTTGACCGATTTTTTTTTTTTATATTTGTGCTCACCGCATCAAAATTCATAAATATTATTTGTTGTTGCAAGACGTATTTCTTTTTTTTTAATTTTATAGTACGTTCAGATTGGCCTCGAAACCCCGTTAAACGAGGTTTCGTGCCAAACCTCACTTGAAAATACGTATTTTCCCTCACAAATTTAAACCTTTTTGTAGTGAGGTTTTAACGAAAGTACGATCGAAACCTTATAAATTTCATATTTTTACCACTGTGCGACAATGAGAAAAAGAGAAAATGGGAAAATGTCAAAAATAAAAAAATAAATAAATCAATTTATTTACAAAATTTCTTCGAAATATTTGTTTATTTTAAATAAAAATAAAATTAAAACATGTAAAATAATATTTTCCACATAATTAATTAGTTTAAAAACAATATATTTTTTGTGATAGTTTCCAAAACCTCCGTAAGTGTCAAAATAGTTGTGTATGAACAGGTGAGTTTTTAAATTGAAAATACGTGGTTTCAACGGGGTTTCGAGGCCAATCTGAACATAGTATTATGCTTTAAAAAACTTCAAAAAATCCAAAGTTTTGGGCGCCGCACAGTGGGGAAAAATTGACTTTTTTTGTCCGATTTTGCCTACAGGTCCCAATTCTTAACCGATTTTAGTTTTTCTTTTTTTGAAATTTAGCTAATAAAATTCCTCATCGGTCCGTCATGTTGCATTTCTAAAAATCGTTTTTGTTTTATATCAATATTTTTTTAAAGTTCAGAAAATTTTTATTTTTTTAGAATTCTTGCTCTAAAAAATGTAATGGCCAGGGGACGAATAAGCTGTATGGACAAAATTAAAGGTATTTGAACCCCTTATAAATGACATTAATAGCATTTGTTAATTTATTGTTATTTTGGTTTTTATAAACATATGAAAACTTAAAAATGTTCACTTTTAAGTACCTATATCATTTTAAATAATGTGCCAATTTCAATGAAATTTTTTTTAGATTAAAGCTTATCATTTTCTAAACCATTATTGGTAAACAAAGTATTTTTGCAAAATTGTTTAACTCTTTTTTTCTAATTTACAATGTACACTCAAAAAAAAAGTGAACTAAAATCTGGGAAAATTAACTCAATTTTGAGAAAAAGAGGGAATGATTTGGCTCCAAAGATTTTTTTTCTTGGTTTTAGTTCATAATTTTCCCAAAAATAAGGAAAACAAAGTTATTTAATTTTAAGCCAATTTTAACTAGAAAATGGGAAAAATTATACTTCACATTTTAGAAATAGGTTGGGTCTGGACCTGGACCCATGGGTTCGGACCCCATTTAACTCGAGACCCCGTTGGGTCCTTTAAGGGTCCCCATAGATTTTGAACCAAAACTTGTGTCCGTTTCGCTCTAACTTGCTTAGTTTTTGAGATATGGTAATAAGGGGCCTGATAGGGTCTTGAGAATCTTAAAAACCGGATAACTCAAAAACTATTAATCGGAGGGCTTTCGGGTATTTTGCGGAAGTGTTCTACGAGTCAAGAGCTACAAAAATGCCGTTGGACTTTTTCTCGTGTTGGCAGTATTTACCGAGATATGTGTATATATAAAATCTCGGGAATTTCAAATTTTAGATCTAAAATTAGGGTCTTGAGACCCCGACAGATATGCAGAGCTAGGCTATTCCATATTTTTCTTTGTAGTCTTTCTTTTGAAAATTTCATCCGTTTCGCTCTATCTCGCTTAGTTTTCGAGATATCGCCATTTTGAATTTTTAACTAAATTCTAGGAAGTTATTTACTAAATTCTCAGAAGTCATTAACTAAATTCTAAGAAATACACTTCCTCAATTCAAAGAAGAGAAATACGATGATGTTTTTTTTAGTAAATTTTAACTAAACTTGAACTAATTTGTTTTTTAAGAAATATGTCTTTAAAATAAAGATACGATTCTTAGATTTGTGGAAAATTTCTTTGGCAGTAAGAATTTTTTTCCTAATATTTAAAAAATCCATTTAAAGAAAACTATGAACTAATTATAAGTAAATGAACTAAAATTTTTTCCTCATAGTTAAGAAAATTTCTCATTTTTAAGTTAAATTTAACTAAATTTTAGGAAAATTCATGATAAATTTTCAAAGACATTTTTTCCTTAAATTTAGTTATGTCTTTTTTTTCAGTGTAACAACTTTTTTTTTTAAAAAACAGACTAAAAAATAATTTTAAAATTCCAAAAATCATAAGGTAAAATTTAAGCAAAAAATAAAATATTTTTTGAAAACAATTTTGTTTACCAATTATGACTAAGCAAAACATAAGCTTTAATCTAAAAAAGAATTTATTGAAATTGGTTCATTATTTTTAAAGATATATGCTTTTAAAAGTGAAAATTCTTAAATTTTTGTCTTGTTATAAAAACCAAAATAATAATATATTTTCAAATACTAATCACATAGTTGATAAGGGGTTCCAATACCTTTAATTTAGTCTATAAAGCATATTCGTCCCATGCCTAATACATTTTTTATTGCAAAAATACTGAAAAAATTAAAATTTTCTGAACTTTAGGAAAATATAAAAAGTAATCCGAAATTTTTTTTCAAAAATCCACAATGACAGATCGATGCGGAATTTTATTAGCTAAAATACAAAAAAAAAAGAAAAACCAAAATCGGATAAGAATTGCGATCTGTAGGCAAAATTGGACAAAAAAAATCCATTTTCCCCACTGTGCGCCGGGCACCACGGGTTAATATATTTTAATTAGTCTCAAATTTTTACAACATACGTTTTAGGCTCAGCAAAATAAAAATTTGTTCGGACGTTCAGAATCGGAAGAAAAACTATTTTGCCACACAAAAAAAAAATGGCAGTCTAATGTCCATATATGAGAATGTGTTTGTATTTGTGGTTGTAAAACTTTTTAGCTACACTTAACGCTTTAGTTTTTCAATTTGCCAATATTATTTTTATTAATAAGGTTAATAAAAGAAGTAAAACAACTATAGTCAATAAGATAACCACAAATTTAAGTATTTTTTTTACGAACACTCAAAAGAAAAACTCTGTCAAAATATCTGTAAAAAGACTTTCAACTTGATTTAGCAATCTTGCAGCAGATTTTTCTGCTAAAATAAATATTTTTACTAAAATTTCTGTCATTCAGTTTTAAAAAACAACAGAAATTTTCCCTTACGTTCAAAAGCTAGCGCGATACCAACTAGCCTACGGGGGCCCCATTTTTTGAATATATTTTTAGCAGATTATTTTGTAATTTTACAGCAATAGTTTGCTTTCATCCATTTTTTCAAGAAAATTTTCTTAAGTTTTTTTTTTCAAAGTGTTAATATTTTTCGTTTTTATACAATTAAAACGATTAAGACTTATAATTGACAAAACTCAAAAAAATTAGTTGATTATATTGCTAGTTTTACCGAATATTTTTTTTAAATTTTTTTTAAGTTTAAATTTAGAAAAAAAAAACTTTTAAAGTTTCATGAAAACAAATTTCAAAAATCAAAAATTTTTTAGAATGTGTTTTAGCAGATTTCTTTGCTATTTTGAGAGATTTATCTGCTGATTTCACCTAGATAACAGAAAAACATGTAGAAAAGTTAAATTCGACTTGGCTGAATCTATGAATACCTTCCACAATGCCCTGTTAAAGTGATAGCACATTTTCTAACGTGAAAAAATATAATTTTTGATTAGAAATTATTTTTTTTTTGTGTAAAAAAACTCTTTTTTAAAGTTTTTGAAAAAAAAATATAATTTTCTAAATTTTTTTTTTTTTGAGTGTAAATTTTTTTTTGAGTGTAAAATTTTTTTCGAGTGTAGTTTTTTTTTAGTGTAAAAATATTTTTGAGTAACAAAAATACATTGTTAAATATTTTTTTGACTTACCAATGTTTTTAAAACGTATTTAACGGGCTTTCAACATGTGAATTTAGGGTTTGCAATGCGGTTCTAAAATGCCACAGAATATGAAACTTCTTCTATTGCAAAATATTTAAGAATCTGAAAATTTTTTCTGTAGAATAAATGTCCCAGAATCCGAGACATCTTCTTATGAAAATATGCTCAGAGTCTGAGACTCTTCCTTTAGCAAATGTGCCACAGATTCTGAAAAATTTTCTATTTGAAGAACTGTTTCAGAGTTCTGTAGAATAAATTTGTCCGATTCTGAGACAGTTTCTAATACAAATATGACCCAGAGTCTTAACATTTTTTTTAGAAAATATGCCTCAGAGTCTGAATAATTTTCTATAAAAAAATGTTTCATAGTCTAAAACTTTTTCTATAGAAAAAAATGCTCAGAATCTGAAACAGTTTTTTATTAAAAATATGTCCGGAAATCTAATTGTAAGACTTTTTATATA
>CAWUER010000628.1:0-29175 GCA_963921195.1 Pegoplata infirma
TTTTTAGTATTGATTACCAACGCCTGCACTAGATCATTTTGGACTAAAAAATTAGTTCATTAGTAAAATTTTTAGTATTGAATACCCACGTTTTTTTTGGGTGTATAAGTATGACCTATAGTACCCCCTCGGCTAGTACTATCAGTAGTGACAGCTTCGCCTTAAAATTGGTGGCAGAGGGTATATGAGGCATTCCACACCAAATGTCCATCGAAAAAACACACGTGTCGCACGAATTTCTGAATAGGTTGTAGGGATAGCTCTATATGGAACTAAGAAAATTGCGTTTTTGGTTTTTCAATTTTTCAAAAACTGGGCTCAGGAGGCGTGGTCAAATATTGGAAAAATGGTCAAATTTGTGTCGAGTTGCCTTGATTAAATATTTATCACATTAAAACGGAATGCACCACAATCTCAAAAATTTACATTCCTATATAGTTTTGTATGGGCTATCGATTAAAATTTTTTTTTTTGGAAAATTTTCAGAACCCGTTCTGAAATTTTCCATTTTTTAAAAAAGTCAATTTAACAAAAATCCGGCCACTTTTTTTTTTTAAATTTTTTTTTTTTAAAGTTTAGATGTTTGTCCATCCACACAAAAAAATTCAGAAACACGTTCGTCATTTTTTTCGAGAAAATCGCATTTGAATATTGAATTTTATGACAATTTTGTAATTTCCTTGTATTTTCTTGTTAAAACATGGCATATGAGCAGTGTTGCCATATATTTTTTTGAAAAAACTTTTTATTTCTGAAAAAAAATCTTTTTTTTTGTGAAAAAATCTTTTTTTTACAAAAGTATTGAAAAAATTAAAAATTAAAAAATTATGTATTTTCATTATGTATTTTCAATTCATTTTTTATATCAAGTGTAAAAAAAATAATAAAAAAATACAACCAAGCGTTCATTTGGAGCTCGAAAAGACTCATAAAAGAGTTCTTAGACGTTCAGAAAACATAATCCCTTTTTCTTAGCGCTCTTATAATATCATAATAATAATTTTAATATAACGATCAGTTTTTATTTAGTTTTCGCAATTTAATTACAAATCATTTTTAATAATTAATTAAACCTAACCGAGAACTGGCTACAATGACCGTCGTCTCGTTGTATCGAAATCGACCAAGGGTTTAGTGGGAATCGAACCCACGATCCCCTGTTTCATAGGCTAGCATGCTACCAACTAACCTACAGGGGCCTTATACATATGACTCATAAAAGATTCTGAAAAATATATGTTAGTATTCTTTCCTGACTCTTTTATGAATGTTCAAAAAAACATATTTTGAATTTTTTACATATCCAGAATTAAGAGTCAAACATGAATCT
The DNA here is from genome assembly GCA_963921195.1 of Pegoplata infirma. NCBI lineage: Eukaryota > Metazoa > Arthropoda > Insecta > Diptera > Anthomyiidae > Pegoplata > Pegoplata infirma. Next base: position 1,331 of record CAWUER010000628.1, read on the forward strand.
TTCAGGACTCCAAATGTCGAGCGTTCTGTTAATTTATTGAAGCCTTGAAAGAGTCATAACTTATGAAGGCTCAGAAAATTTTACACACATTAAGCAAATATCAAACACCGGTGCATGCTCGACAATATATGACGGATTGGATCTATATGTGGTAAAATCTTTTATTAGTGCAACAATTTAAGAGAAAAATTATTCTATGTTGGCAACTTACAGATTTAAGTGAATATCGTGTGGAATTTTCATATGGCGATTTGGATTTAATAAGGTTACAAAGCTAAAAACAAAATTGTAATCGAATATCTCATGTTTTCATAGAATAAAGACGTATTTAATTGTAACCGTTTACATAGACTGAAGGACGGACACGCTAAATCAAATCAGATAGTGATTCTGAATCGGTCGGTATACTAAAAGCTTGGTCTACGACCAATATTTCGGGTATTTACAAAAAAAATTATGCTTTTTGTATTTTTTTAACTAATTAAGAAAAACTTGAAAAAACTTTATTATTTTCCAAAAAACTTATTTTTTTAGAAAAAATCTTGAAATCTTTTTAGCACCTCAAAAAACTTGCAAAAAAAGGGAAATCTTGATATATGGCAACACTGCATATGAGTAAGAAATTTTTGCGAAACCAACGAGTTGATCCCATTTTAATTGTTTTTTCATGTGTGGTACAATATAGAGATGGGCGTGAAAGCGATTTGACCCACGCAAGAAATATTAAAGTCACTGACGACTCGCTAATATTTTTAGTTTACTTGTGCAATCACGTGAGTCAATTTTCTGTTACTCACGCTCACGCAATTTTTGATTACGCTCACGGTTGCTCACTCACGTTGATGATGATTTTACAAAAATAATAAAAACAACAAATTTTCTATGAAAACAAAGCACTGAAAACGGAAACTCAAAAAAACAGTAAAATTCCAAAAAAAAAAAATAGTTAAAAATCACAAAAACTTACTTAAGAATAATTTTAAGCATTCACTCATCTCGCTTAAATGCGTAAATGCTTAAATGCATAAAATGCTTAAATGCGTAAAACTGATAAGATGCGTTTATAAGAGTTTTTTTTTAGATATGCATCAATGTCCTTCTGACCGTTTATATCGAAAACAAATCGTCAATTTTTAAAAAAATTTGTTTTAAGATCTCATAAAGATTTCAATTTAAATTAAAAAAAATACAGAATTACTCGCTTAAATGCCTAACACTGGTAAGAGTAGTTTCATACAAATTTTACTGAAATATCAACACTAAAATGAGTTCAAAATCTTAAGATCACATGATGTGCGTTTATAAAGCTGCTCATTCACTTGCAATAAAATTGCTCAACTTAAAAAAAAATTATTTTACAATATTATTGTCGTTTTACCCTACACAGCAAATAAAATTGCTCAATACTTAAACCCAATATATTGTACAAGATATAAACATAAACATAACATAATAAAAGTTGTACAATATAGACAACACACTGATAAAATATATTGCAGTATTCTTCTTTGTACAATAAATATCAAAAGTGTTTTGATATTCTCCAATATATTGCACAACCGTAAATATTACATACACACAAGCGATATTATTGTACAATTTGAAAAGTTGAACAATAATATTGCAAGTGAATGGGCAGCTTAAGAGTTTTTTATGTAAATGCATCAATATCCTTCTGATTTATTTAATATTTTGGATAAGAGCATTTAAGCGGGAGCAATAAATCGGAATTATAGGTACATATCCTTTAACGTTCAACATTTGAAAAAGTTGACTCGCGAGTCACGTACTAAGCTATTCACGATATTAAAGAGGTAGCGTGAGTAGAACATTTCGTGAGTGCTTAGGAAATCCAATTTTTGCGAGATGAGTGAATGCTTAAAATTTTTCTTAAGTAAGTTTTTGTGATTTTTAACTATTTTTTTTTTTAATTTTACTGTTTTTTTGAGTTTCCGTTTTCAGTGCATTTTTCATAGAAAATTTGTTGTTTTTATTATTTTTGTAAAATCATCATCAGCGTGAGTGAACAACCGTGAGCGTAATCAAAACTGCGTGAGTAACAGTAAATTGACTCACGTGATTGCACAAGTAAACTAAAAATAATAACGAGTCGTCAGTGACTTTAATATTTCTTGCGTGGGTCAAATCGCATTCACGCCCATCTCTATATTGCACCACAAATGAAAAAATAATTAAAATGGGATCAACTCGTTGGTTTCGCAAAAATTTGTTACTCATACGCCATGTTTTAACAAGAAAATACAAGGAAATTCCAAAATTGTCGTGAAATTCAATATTCAAATGCGATTTTCTCGAAAAAAAACGACGAACGTGTTTCTGAATTTTTTTTGTGTGGATGGACAAACATCTAAACTTTAAAAAAAAAATTAAAAAAAAAAAAAAAAGTGGCCGGATTTTTGATAAATTTACTTTTTTAAAAAATGGAAAATTTCAGAACGGGTTCTGAAAATTTTCCAAAAAAAAAAATTTTAATCGATAGCCCATACAAAACTATATAAGAATGTAAATTTTTGAGATTGTGGTGCATTCCGTTTTAATGTGATAAATATTTAATCAAGGCAACTCGACACAAATTTGACCATTTTTCCAATATTTGACCACGCCTCCTCAGCCCAGTTTTTGAAAATTTGAAAAACCAAAAACGCAATTTTCTTAGTTCCATATAGGGCTATCCAAACAACCTATTCAGAAATTTACGGGACACATGTTTTTCTGTAGCGGGACATTTGGTGTGGAATGCCTCATATATAAGTTTGTCATTCCGTTTGTAACTCATCAAAATATCGGCTTAGGACCCTATATAAAGTATATATGTTTTTAATAAGTGATCGATTCTATGACATTCTAGCGATGTATGTCTGTTAAAATGCTGATTACGACCAAAGTACTTAAGAGATATGACTGAGACTTAGCATATTTTTCTGTTGTTATCCTAAGCAGTTTGGTATTTCATTTGAGCAAAATCGGTTTATTGGTTCATAAGTTATGACCGAAAATGTAAGGTATATCCACATAACCTAAAAATATTAAATGCTTTAATTTGTCTGCTGGCTGACATGTGTGAATAGAATTGGACACAGCATGGTATTTACACAAGTACAAACATATTTTTTTACAAAGAAAAATCGCGGATTTTTTTTCACCAATTTTTTCACCAACAGTTTTTATCAAAAATTTTTTTTTCTGTTTTTTTTTTTTTTTGGAATAATCTTTTTTTTTTTTCATTGTGATACCCTCACCACATTCGGCAAAACCGCATTTAACTTCTCTACTTGTTATATTTTCCACTCGCCTTTGGAACAAAACTCCAGATACACAAAAAAATATATGGGGTAAATAATTTTGTGTAATTACTTGTTTAAATTTCAAAAAAATATTTGATTAATTTTTTAATTGACGCAAATAAAAATGTATTCAAAAGTTTTAAAAAAAATTTAAGTAAATAATTTAAAAGTTTTTTACATTTTAGAATTCTCATTTAGTTTATAGTTTTTTTGTATTTGTATATAAAAGTTTGAAATCTTCTTTACGAAATTTTTCTATGTCATAAATATATTTGGTAAAGTTTGAAAAAAAAAGTTTTTTTTTGTAAAAACAAAAGCGTGAAACTTTTTTAATTTTTAAAAAAATAAATTGATAAATTTTGAGAAAAGTTTAACTTAACACAATTAAAAACTTAATTAAAAAAACGAAAAATTTTGAGTAAAGTTTTAATTATGTCAATTAAAAATTTACTAAAATTTTTTGGCAAACATTTAGTAAATTTGTATTACAAGTTTACTCAATACTATTAAATCGTTTACTGGTGCAAATTGAGTAATTTTTTACTCAATAGTATTAAAAATTTAGTCAATTTTTTTTTAGTTTTTTCTGTGTTATATGTAGATTAAAGCCAACACAAACTCGTTTAAAAAGGATCTATTAAATTGCTTTTGTCAATTTTAAATATGTTAAATAAAATTATTTATAAAATTTTAATATGTTAATAACTTAATTTCTTGTCTGCGCTTTTTTGTACATTTTTCAAGATTATATTAATATATATAATATTATATATATTAATTTTCGTGTGGTTCTAATTCACAAATTAATAATAATGCATTTAGTCTGATAATTTTTAGTTGTATATCTATGTATGTTTGTTATACTCCCTAGCAACATCATTTATAAGATATTTATATCTTGTTTTGCTAGATCATCCATAAAATTAATAGCGGTTTTCGCTCTTGGTAGCAAACATCCCTTGCAGACCTTTCAAAGCTACCAGATCTTGTATAAATAGAAGAGCATGCAAGACCACAACAACAAAATATAGGAAATAAAAATATGCAATACTTTCATTTATATGCAAGAATAAAACCTATTGCATATTCTGGGGCCGGATTTCTGATAAATTTACTTTTTAGAAATGGAAAATTTCAGAACAGGTTCTGAAATTTTTCCAAAAAAAAAAAAATTAATCGATAGCCAATACAAAACTATACAAGAATGTAAATTTTTAAGATAGTGGTACATTCCGTTTTAATTTGATAAATATTTAAACAAGGCAACTCGGCACAAATTTTACCATTTTTCCAATATTTGACCACGCCTCGTAAGCCCTGTTTTTAAAAAATTTCAAAACCAAAAACGCATTTTTCTTAGTTTCACATAGGGCTATCCATAAAAACTATTCAGAAATGTACTGTACACATGTTTTTTTCGCCGGACATTTGGTGTGGAATGCCTCATAAATAGATTTTTTGAAATTTTTTATAGTGATCCCCAGTTTTCGTCTACTTTGCCCTATCTCTTTTATTTAAAGAAATAATGAAAAATAAAGATTTAATAATAAATTTCATACAATAATAGATTTTATGAAACTTTTGATAGTGATCCCCATATTTCGTCTATTTGCTCTATTTATTTTACAGCCGAGAAAAATTAAAAAAGTCATTAAACGCGAACTGGATAATATTTTTTTTTTTTTACTAGAGACCAAATGTAGTAAAACTTCATTTACAGTTTTTCATTTCGTGATACTGTTTCCTTTTAAAAGGACTTTAAAATTTAAGAGGATTAAATTTTATAAAATATTTTTTTAATATTTGTACTTGTCATAGGATGCCACTAGTTGCAAATGAAAGTGGATGATCTCCCCAAATTTTGCTATTTTATTATTTTCATATATCAGGAAAAATTATGTTTAAGTTACGTCCTTTCAAAACCTTGTCCTTCAATATCATTAAAAATTTTTAACAAACTATTTTGATAAAGTTTTCAAAGAAATATTTAAATGTAAATTAATGTATCCTTGAAAACTTTGAAGTCCTTTTAAGAAAAAACAGGCTCAAGAAGTAAAAGAAACTGGTAATGCAGTTTTACTCTATTTGATATCTACTTTCATCCGGTTCATGTTTAATATTGGCTGTCGTACGGTGTTTTAATTAAAGAAATAATGGCAAATAAAAATTTTATAAAAAAATTTCATAATTTTTTTTTTTATTTTAAAATATTTAATAGTGATCCCCATATTTTGTCTATTTTACTCTATCTCTTTTATTTAAGGAAATAATGGCAAATAAAGAAATTTTCGATTGTGATTCCCAAATCTTGTTTGCTCTATCTCTTTTATTTAAGGAAATAGTGGCAAATGAGGATTTTATAAAAAAGTTCCATTCACAAATATATTTTATGAAATTTTTGATAGTGATCCCCAGATTTCGCCTATATTGCTCTATTTATTTTATTTAAAGAAATAATGGCAAATAAAGATTTTTTACATAAATAGATTTTTTTAATATATGGTTTTGAATTGAGAAAAGTGTGAAAGAAAAATTTTAATTTTTTTCTAAAAATTTAGACATCTTGCACAGAAAATAATAAAAAAAAATATTTAATTAAAAAATTCGTAGATTTAATTAAAAAATTAATTAAATCCGGACCAATCACTAAAATGCGCAAATAAATTAAAAATATTTGTATGTCGTTACCCTAGTAAAAATATTATGCTAATTTGACTAAATAGATCTAATTTGATCCGTAAAATGGTTGCATCAAATAATATCTAATTGTATTACTTTAGATCAAAAAATATAAATATTGATACAATTTGATCCTGAATTTGGTCCAATCTAATAAGATCAAATTGATCTTATAATATCTATTTTTATATAATTTGATGAGCAAAACCAAAATACGAATCTAATCATATATGGAGCAATATCTAACCATATAAAGTGGATCAACCGTATCAAAGTGATAGATAAAATTTTATATAAATTTATACGGAAGCATATTAACTCATATAAGATTGTATCAAATTATATATGATTAGACCAGAAAATTTTTACTCGGGTAATTAAAAATAAATGGATATTTATTTAATTAAAAACTTAATACTATAAATTAAAAAATTTAATTAAAATTAAAAAAAAAAATAATTAAAATTTTAATTGTATAAATTAAAAAAATTAATTAAAAATATTATATTAAAAAAAAAAAAAACAATTTGTAAAAACATTCTTTTTTTTCGGTTTTAAAAGAATGTTTTTACCAATAAAATTGGTTATTTTATCAATTTTTGGCGCATTCAAAATTACGAGGAAATTTTCGTAATTTTACGAGAATTTTACCTACCTCCTATTTTAAGAGAATAGCCTAGTAAAATCACGAGATTTTTTGGTAACTTTACAAGGTTCTTTTAGTCTGATAAAAAAAAATTTAAGAATCTGAGATCTAAATCTGAGAATCTGATAAGAAAAACGTCTCAAAATCTAAGATTTTTCACGCCTCGGCCAAACCCACTTTAACCTCAAGCTGCCAATACTACACTCAAAAAAAACCTTGTAAAATTACAAGAAAAACTTATAACTTTTTTTGTTTGCTACACTCAAAAAAAAAATATTGTAAAACTAGCAAAAAAAAATGGTTAAAATTAGCAAAAAAAACTGTAGTTTTGGACGTTGCAAAAATTTTGGTAATATTAGCAAAACCATTTTGCTAATCAAAAAATTTGGAAAAAAAATGGTAAAATTACAAGAATACCATTTTATTTTTGTAAAAAATCAACCTTGTAAAATTATAGAAATATATCGTCGAACTATATTCAATAAATGCCAACTCGAAAAAGCTTACTGTTCAGGAGAGCTAAAAAACTAGTTATTTCGCATATTATTGCAAAAATAAACAATGTACCTTCCACAAGATGGTTTAAATATTCTAAACAATTTTTACCTATGCAAAAATTTTCAAATTTTGCACTTGTTTGCATATTTTTCAGAGATGGCATTTATTACTATATCAAAAAACAAATATTTTTTTAGAGTTGGCATATTTTGTCGGAAAATAAAAATACATTTTTTTTGGAAAAATTTTTAAAATTTTTTTTTTTTTGGTTTTTGTTATCCTTAGTACGGTAATTGCAAAAACTGAACAAAAAATTAAAAATCTTTGCATATTTTTAAAAGTTACTAGCTCCGAAAGCCTTTTAATCTCAGGGTGGTCAACTTTGGCACTCTGTAACTCACGGTGTATTGCAATAGGGTCACTCCAAACCAGCTATTTTGAAAGCTTATATCATTGACTTTATTTGCCCCATTCATAATGTTTCAATCTGATAAATAGTTTGAAAGTTACATAAATATAAGCAATTTTTTTTTTTGCAAACACTATTTATCGATATTTTTAAAATGGCAATATCTCGAGAACCAGTCATTAGATATCAAAATCTTTACAAGATTCGTGTTTAGCATGGCAAATGCAATAAGATATGAGGTCTAATTTTTTTTAAAAAAATTTTTGAAAAATTTTTGGAAATTTACAATGGGAGTTGGCATTTATTTCCACCAAAAAAATATATACTTTGAGTTAGCAGAATAACAAAAATGGATGTAAAACCACAACAAATTATTTTTTTGCTCTGAAATTTTTATGGCAGATAGGTATTACATAGGGAAGCTATTTGCCATCGGAAACTCATTTCCGTCAAATTTGAGTTGGCATATTTTGAATATAGGTTCACGATATGGTAAAATTACAAAAAAATGGTAAAATTGAATTAGTAAAAAAAAAAAATGTAATTTGGTAAAAAAAACTGTTTAATTTAGTAATTTTTTTTTCTCTGATTAGTAGTTGATTTAAAATTTGGTGTATATATAGGCTGACCATTCGTACTGATTTGATCAGTACATGTGCTGATTTTTGATCACGTGTACTGATCAAAAAACGTTGTACTGATTTGTACTGATTTTTTAAAATATATACTGATTGTACTGATTTTTGAACATTTCAATATAAAAAATAATTTTATTCGAAAATTCTGTACAAAAACTTGAATTTCCATAATATAAGTCGTCAGAGTTGTTTTTTATAACTTAAGGTCTGAAAATGAGATAATTTATAATGAATTTATTCTAAGGAGATTAGAGTTCGTGAATCAAGAGTTTCCTTTACGCAAAAATGAATCTGATCATGAGGTTCTTTTGATCTTCCTAAATTTATAATTCGCACAGAATCTTTGAGGTGTTTTACAACGAAAAGTTCAATGGGCCGATGGATTTTTTATATTTTTAGAAAGATGACGTAAATTGCATGAATTAAAATGATTCTGAGATCTTAGATAAGGTAATGTCATCAGAGCTTATTCGAAAAAGAGCTCAGAAAATCAGGGTCTTTAAAAAAAGCACGTGCTTATTAGCTGTGAAGTTTTCTTACAGGAAAAGTTGTCAAAACTTACGGAAAAAGTCTTAAAAATTTTCGGAATTTTCTTATTCTCAAAACCTGTGGAATTTCGTTATATTTTCTGCACTTGCAGTTGTTTTTAACAGTTTTTTTTGCACTTGTTTTTACTCAAAATACTTGGGGTCAAGTTAGTTTAACCGACATTTTTTTAAGTGTTGAAAAAACATCAGTGCTTTCTCATAGAAAAAAATTTTAGAGAGTTATTTCTAGAAAAAAAAAAACATAAAAACTTGAGCGTACTGATTTAGGCTAAAAAAAAAATGGTCACCTTATGTATATACTAAAAATTTGTTTGCCTGTTTTTGAGCACCACGTTCTTTAAATGTAGTAATAGCAGCATCAACTATTACTTCAGTTGTCGGATGGTTTCTTCGGCTTGATGGCATCTTCTTTTCAGCAGCTGTAGTTGCAGTAACTGGACTTCCAACAACATCAAAATCCAAAATGATTTTTTTTTTCACTTAAACACTTTAAAAAAAACTTAAAGAACAACACTTCACTTTTTTTATTTTTTTTTTCGTCATTTTTTTTAGCTTAAGTAGAACAAATGAGAATTGCGTAGTAGTCTACAAAAGAAATTTCTAACATTTTCACGTAAAATTTGTAAAAAATTAACAATTTTTTTCGAATTTTTAATTTTTTTCACATGTATTTAAAAACAAAATAAAAAAATAACTTTTGGATATTGAAGATTAGATATCTAAGTATGCGTTAAAATTTTAAAAAAATAATTTTTCAAAATTATCAACTTTTTATTAACAATTTAGGTGGCAAATTTTAAAAAAAAATTTCATATAAAATTAGCAAAAAATATGGTAAAATTAGCAAAAAATATGGTAAAAAATACTAAAGATTGTGCAGCCTATTTTTGAGCGCCCATTCAGTTGATGAATGGCTACTTTGCTATGGTGTTGGCAGCATCATCTTTTGCCTTCTGCTTGGCAATTTTAAACAATTTTTTTTTTCTTAAAACTAAGAAAAAAAAAAGTATTACCATTTCTTTAAGGAAAATACTAATATTTTTGCTAAAATTATAGTAAAATAAAAAAAAACTAGCAAGAAAATATAGTAAAAGTACCAAAAAAATTTTGTATTTTACCAATAGTAAATTGCCAAAAAAACTGGAAAAGTTAAATTTTTACAATTTTTTTTTTGCTAAAGTTTGGTTGAAGTAAATTACAACACCTTTTACTAATATTTTGACTAAGTTATTTTTTGGAGTGTAGTAATTTTGCAAGCTTTATACCAATAATTTTGTAATTTACAAGGTTTTACCAATAAAATTGTAAATTTACAAATTTTTTGGCACGATAAAATTTACAAGGAGGTTTTGTAATTTTACTAGATTTTTTGCTACCTCCTATTTTACGAGAATTCCTCGTAAATTTACAAGCTTTTTACCAATAATTCATATTATCCAGTTATAATAATCTTCAGAAAAACTTTTAATGTCAAGTTTAATTAGTTAATAGTCAATAAAACTCTATATGTGAAAATTATTAACAGATCGCAGCCGACAAGGATTGAACTCATCATCATCTGTAATACATAATTATAATTAGAGCCTGAGCTCGACTGGCTTTACAGAAACCATAGATTTTTTTAAATTTTTGATAGTGATCAACAGATTTCGTCTATTTGTGGTGTGGAATGCCTCATAAATAGATTTTTTGAAATTTTTTATAGTGATCCCCAGATTTTTCCCTATCTCTTTTATTTAAAGAAATAATGGCAAATAAAGGTTTGATAAAAATTTCATACAAAAATAGATGTTATGAAATTTTTGATAGTTTTCGTCTATTTTGATCTATCATTTTTATTTAAGGAAATAATGACAAATAAAAATTGTATAAAAAATTTCATACAAAAATATTTTTTTTTAATCATTATAGTGATCCCCAGATTTCGTATATTTTGCTATATCTCTTTTACTTAAAGAAATAATGACAAATAAAGATTTTATAAAAAATTTCATAATTCTTTTTTTTTAATTTTTGATAGTGATCCCCAGATTTTATCTATTTTGCTCTATCTATTTTATAATTTTTTTTTTTTTGTTAATTTTTAATAGTGATCCCCAGATTTTGTCTATTTTGCTCTATCTCTTTTATTTAAGGAAATAATGGCAAATAAAGATTTTTTAAAAAATTTAAAACAAAAATCAATTTTTTGAAATTGTTGATAGAATCCCCAGATTTCGTCTATTTTGCTATATCTCTTTTATTTAAGAAAATAATGACAAATTCGGATTTTTTATAAATTTCATACAAAAATTGTTTTTTCAAATTTTTGATAGTGTTCCCTAGATTTCGTATATTTTGCTCTATCTATTTTATAAATAATGGCAAATAAAGATTTTATAAAAAATTTCATACAAATTTTTTTTTTTTTTTAATTTTCGACAGTGATCCCCAGATTTCGTCTAGTTTGCTCTATCTCCTTTATTTAAGGATATAATGGCAAATATAGATTTGATAAAAAAAATAAGGAAATAATGGCAAATTAAGATTTTATAAAAAATTTCATACAAAATAGATTTTTTTAAATTTTCGATAGAGATCTCCAGATTTTGTGAAGTTTGCTCTAACTCTTTTATTTAAGGAAATAATCTCAAATAAAAAAAAAAAATAATAATGGCAAAATAAAAATTTCATACAAAAATTATTTTTTTTAATTTTTGATACACTCAAAATAATAACTCTGTTAAATTACAGAAGAACTCTGCTAATTTAACAGAGTACACCATACTTTTCTTGGTAATTTTACTATAAAACTATGAATGATAAATAAAAATGATTTTGACAAAAAAAAAATTACAGATTTTCTCGTAAAATATTGGTAAAAAAAAAACATTTAGCAAAGAAAAACTCTATAAATTTACATATATGTGTAAAATGCATTTAATGCAACCAAAATTTTACAGAAATAACTCTGTAAATTTACAGAGTTTAGTAAAATACATGTTATTTAGTAAAATTTGTACAAGATTTTTGAAACGATTTTTTTTTTGGTACTTTTTTAACATTTTCCCAAAAAAAAAATACAGATAGAATTTTGGTGTTTTTACATAAAACTCTGTTTTTAACTATGAAATTAAGATTACATAGAAATAAGTAAAAATGCAGATAAAACTTAGTTTTTTGGTTTTAAAAATACAGAGTATTAAGATTAATTCTGTATTTTAGCAGATAACTCTGTCAATTATCTGTAAAATTAAGATTACAAAGTTAAAAATAATTTAACAGATGAATTTTTTTTGTTTCATCACAACAAAATACAAAGTATTTTCTTTAACAGCGATTGAAAATGATTGCGCTGAATCTTTAACTACATCTCCAATTGCAATGAGTCAATCCTTAACTCCTCCAACTTAAACTTAAATTCCACCAACTTCAACTACTACAGATTTATCTTTACCTATAGAGTCTCAGGCATTAGAGAATAACAACCATCAAAAAATAGAGGTGTCTAGGAGTTTGCGGCAAAGTTAAAAAGAGCAGCTCCAAAGATTGCGTTGAATCAACTCTCTTGTATTCAAAGTGAAAGAAATTCATACTTCAAAATGAAAATTGAATTTGACAAAGAAAAGTTTAATAAGGAATTTGATCTGAACAAAAGAAAATTTTGCGGAAAATGTTGCAGAGAGAAAAGAAAAAATTTTTGAACCTTTGAAAAAAAATTATAAAAATATATGTAAAACGACATATTTACGAAAAAATTTTAGGCGCTAATTTTGTAAAACGCAACGCGCCGCGTTGTCAAAATTTCTGTGTAAAGGCATAATTACTTGAGCGAATACGGTTCGGAGACGTATCAGCTGATACGTTAGCTTGTATTAAAATAAATAGAAATAGGTACTTAAACGAATACGTGACGGTGCTGTAGCGGCCGAACCTAGAAAATTTTGATTTTCCGTACGTTTTACGTGTCAGCTGATTTTATTTTTAATTTTGTGTTGAAATTTTTTTATTTGTGTGGCAGAATTGACAAATAAGTATTAAATAAACAAAAAAAATGTTTTTCTGTAAATATAAATTAAAAAAAAAATCACAAATAACCACTTTTTAAAATAAAATTTTTTAATTAATATGACACGTTGAAACGGAATCAGAATACAACGAAATCAAAAATACAACAGCCCGTCACGCTACAGCACCGCTACAGTAGCGCTCAAGTGCCTAGGCCTTTATTTGTTTTTGTTAAGTGCTTGAAAAATACAACAGCCCGTCACGCTACAGCACCGCTACAGTAGCGCTCAAGTGCCTAGGCCTTTATTTGTTTTTGTTACAACAACAACTTGTATTGATATTTTGACAACGTGGCGCGTTGCGTTTTACAAAATTAGGCCACAGGTGTTCAGAGAACACTTCCGCACGTTAGGCGGAACGTCACTGGTTGGAATACTTCCATTGTTACACTCAAAAAAATTAAACTGTAAAGTTAACAATTTTTTTTTAGTTGAGTTGAGTTAACTGCCATGGCTTTTTAGCAAATTTTTAGTTAAAATCAGCGTTTTAACTACTTTTTTTTGTTAAGTTCAATTTATGAAAATACTAGTTTTGAACAAATTTTAAATAATTTTTTTTTTGTTGACTTTAAAACTGAGTTAACGAGTTTTTACTAATTAATTTGCTGATTTTTCGTAGCATATTTGTTAAGTCAAACGAGTGATTACTACCCGGGTAAAAATGAAATATATATGATCATATATGAAGATATATGGATCATATATGGATTTATATAACCATATATTATTATATATGTTTCCATATATGTTCATATATGATCTGATCCGTAAATTGGCCCGATATGAGGTCATATCAGGCCAATTTTGGGATCAGATCATATATGAACATATATGGAGGCATATCGTTGGCTTAGTCGGCAAACCTGTCAAGTCCAATTTTTATGCAAATTGAGTTTTTGATGTAGTATGCTAGTATAACTCAAAACACATCATTTACAAAAAACAAAATGCCGTTTTGTTGTTTTTTCTTCTTGTTATGCAGTGGTAAGAAAATCTGTCAAGTCCAAAAAAAAAAAAAAACATCGAAAGCCACGTGCTAAGTCCAGCCGAAAACAACACACATCTTGTTTTAACAAATTTCTTGAATAGATTTAAATTCGACGTTGGTTTATTTTATTAAAAGGACGCAAAAAGAGAGCTCGTATGAAAAAACCTGCTTGTTTTTTTTTGCAAAATAAAACTTATAAAGGCAAAAGTTCCAAAAAATTTTAGCTGATAAATTTTGGTACATGATGGCATTTTCAAAGCCAGAAAAGGTAGATTTTTTTATATCAAAAATATATTTTTTTTTCAAAATTTTATTAAAATGGTACATAAGGCCGACTTAAATACAGCAAAAATAAAAAAAATGGCGGGTATTTAAGTGCAAAAAATTAGCAATTTGCAAAAAAAATCAAAATGGGAATCAAAAATTTTGTAAAATAAAGCGTACTAAGAAAAGAAAATTTGGCTTTTGATGTGCTTCCACGGACCAAAATTGATCAGCAATTTTTTTTTTTTTTAATTTTTTATTTCACAAAATTGTTTAAAGTTGCGAATAGTTGACCTTTAGTATGGTAGTTTGTTGATTTTGTTCGGCACTAGGTCATGAGTTAAAAATTAATTAAAAAAAATTAAACATATTTTATTTTAAATGTTTCATTTATTGTCCCAATATTTCAATCAACATTGCTGGCCATCTTCAGAGGGATATTTAAAAATTAAATAAAAAAAAAACAAAAAAAGAAAAAAATGCACTTTCTGGAGCTGTTGTTCAGCTGAAAACTTTTGTCAACACAAAATTTTTCAAATATTAAAAAAAAAATATATTTCTTTTTTCAAAAACCGCGAACTAAAACCGCTTGTAGAGGACTAAAAGTAGCCTGCAAATTTTTTTTTTATAATTTTTCCCGTTATCAGCTCTAAAATGCGCACCGACTTTTTGCTATTAGTTCACGAGATTCGCAAATATCCATATCATCAACCCACCCTACGGTTTAGGTTATAAATAATTACTTTTGTTTTTGTCAACAACAATGAAAAAGTATGTAGTATTTTTTACTACAAAAAACACAAAAAAATCAATAAAAATAAAAAAAAAATCAATAAAAATAAAAAAAAAAAAAATACAAGAAAATCTGTTAAGTCCACAAAATGGAAAGAAAATGTGCTAAGTCCACATTTAAAATAGAAAATTATAAAGAGCAAATGTGCTAAGTCCAAAAAGAGCCTATAAGTGTTCCTTTCTTAAATTTTAGAGTTCCATGATTTTTTGGGGTTAAACAAGATGAACTTAAGAAAAAAACTGCGTTTACAGATTTAAAAAAAGTTAACACAAAAAAAAGTTAGACAGTTTTTTGTCTCTCCTGAAAAATTTAAAAAAACGGACTTGACAGGTTTGCCGACTAAGCCAACGATATATGATAATATATGGTTATATAAATCCATATATGATCCATATATCTTCATATATGATCATATATATTTCATTTTTACCCGGGTATTTAAGAAATGTCTTGTGTAGCCTCCTATGCAAATCTCATAAGTTCTACTTAAGCTGAACTTAATGCTGTGAAAAAATAGAAAAAAATAAGTGAAGTGTTAGTGTTTAAAGTGTTCGGTGAAATACAAAAAAAAATGTCAACCTGAAAATGAAAAAAAAAATTACAAAATATTTTGTTAATTTTAGTTTACGAAAAGTAACAAAAAGTTTAGCAGAATTCAACCAATTTTTTTGTAAATATGTATATAAAAATGTTACGAAATTTTTAGTTACAGTTATGGTTTTTTTTTTTTTTGCTACATTCATTCTACGAAAAGTTAGCTAAATATTTAAAGTTAAATTAACTAGAAATTTAGTAGGCTCAAACAAAATCAGGTGCTTTTTTAGTTAAATTTAACTAAATTTTTTGCTAACTTTTCAGTTTTTTATTTGAGTGTAGCTAATTTTTTTGTACATTTCACACACAGATTTTATTTAAAGTGTATAAAAATTAACTTTATTTAAGTTTGTTAAACTTTTAAACTAACAGAGTATCATTATCGTATATCATGCCCTCTGTTCAAAATGTTAATCAAACACAAAGCTTTTATTTCTTTTGAGATCTTTTAAAAAAAAGCTTATGCGTTCACCAGTAGCAAAATCAGAATTTAAAAAAATGAAGCATACTTTTTGGTGAAAAAAAAATTTAATTAGCGTATCCCGTAAAGTTTGTTTTATTCTTTACGACGCATTTTTAACAAATTACATTAATTTTAAGAAACAGGTGATTTTTATACCCTCCATTTACAAGGCAGGTATAGCTGAACAAATGAAAACCAATTTTTTTACAAAAAAAAATTCTTACCCGGCTAAAAATGTTGTATATCATCATATATGATATCATATATGAGACCATATACAGTATCATATATAGTATCAAATATGGTCTCATATATGAACATATTCCAAAATTGGCGCTTATATAAGACACGATCATATATGATGCAATATATGTGATCATATATTAGATCATATATTGAATCATATATTGGATCATATATTGAATCATATATTGAATAATATATGATGTTTTTAATTTGTTTTACATTCTTTTTTATATTTATTTTTTCATCTTAAACTATATGTAATAGGTTATTATGTATATATTCACCAGAATTGCAAACGATGTACGCAAGTATAATTAAAAATAAAAAATATTGTTTTATTCATTACTGGTGTTTTTGATATATTTGAATGAACACCTTTAGTTTGATGATTTTGATTTTTTAGTTACTATCGTTTGCATTTTTGGTGACCATATAAAAATATATAATTAAACTTATAGATACGAGAATACATTTTGATATTCAAAAAAATAAATTGAACATAAAAGATCTAATATATCAAGTTTTTCAATTGATATCAATTACGAAAGATGCGAACAAAGGGCTTGTTACAGGAACGATGATTTCCTTTGTGTTTTCTTGTTTTAGTGTTAATTTCGATTATCTTCGGACTTAGCGTTTTTGTTAAAAAAGTCAAAATCTAAAAAAATTGATAGAAAATAATATTAGTATGCATACAAGATATTTCTAGAATTTTTATTGTATTGAATTATTACCAACAACAGCATTTGGTGCTAATGGGCTAATGATAACACGAATATCCTTTAAAGATTGGCTTGATACTGCTAGACACATACATACATGTTAATGGAGTGTATTTTGTAAGGACCATGGGTTGCTTAAGACCATGAATGCTTTTTACGGAAAGGTATATTGTCTTTCAGAACTCCATCTGATAAAATATTAAAATTACTCCATATTCCGTTTTTTATTCCAGAAAAAAAGAACTTGCTACTACTAAATGCATGTTTTTTACTCAAAATTTTTACTCAAAAATTTTACTCAAAAAAAAAAGTTTGTAAAATTACAGGCAAAAGGTCTTGTAATTCTATTTTACTAATATTTTTGTCTATTTACAAAAAATCTTGTATTTTTAATAAAACAAAAACTACCGTGCGCTTTGTAATTTTACTATAATATGTTGGTAAATTTATTTAACAATTTTTTTAGGTAAATTAACAAAAAAAATAATTGTTTTACAAATTAAAAAAAAATTACAAGGTGTTTAGTTGTTTTACACAAGAAAATTGTAATTGTACAACAACATTTTATTTGATAGTATTTAGTCTTTCTACCAAAAAATGTTTTATTACAAACAATTTTTTTTTCACGATTTTTTAGTTTACAAGGTTTTCAGTATTTTGACACAAAAAAATGTAATTAAACAAAAATTTGTATTGAAAAATAATTATGCAACAATAGGAGACGCAAAAATTTTCTAAGTCCATATTTTGTTAAAAATTATTTTTTATAAATAAAAAATTTCATAAAAAAATTTTGAAAATTTTTTAAGTTCCGGATACAAACATTTTTCAATTAGTTGTAAGCTTTATCAAAAAAATTGAATATCAAGACAATTTTTTGGTAACTTGCTTTAAGTAAAATACCACAATTTTTATATGTTTTTATTATATTATTGTAGTTTTTTTGTTTGTATTTTTACCTTTTTTTGGTAATTTTACCATATTTTTTTGGTACTTTTTTTTAAATCTGGCACTAAAATGTCAATTAAAAGCTGTCAATTATGAAAAATTAAGTTTTTTCTTATTTTATCAGGTACTTAACATCCAATCTACAATATCCAAAGTTTTTTTTATAATTTTTTAAAAATACTTGCTAAAATAATTAAAAATTCGAAAAATAAGGTAATTTTTTTGACTAGTTTTTCTTGAAAATATAACAAATTTCTTGTGTAGCCTCCTTCGCAATTCTCATATGTTCTACTTAAGAAAAACGAAATTCCGAAAAAAAAAATAAAAAAGTGCAGTGTTATACTCTACTTAAAAAGTTTGTTAAAAGTGTTCAAGTGAAAAAAAAATCATTTCAGGTTGTTAAAGTGCTACTCCAGCTCCCGAAGAAGGAAAAATAAGATGCACCAATGGAAAAAACCTTTAAATTTACAAAACCAATATGTAAATATACCAAATTTTTTGTAAATTTACAAAACAAATATGAAAGTTTAGAAAACAAAATTGTATACTTACAGAAAAAGTTGTAATTTTACAAAAATGAAGTAAAAAATACAAAAACAATAATGTAAATTTACAAATTATTTGGTTAAACTACTGTTTTTACGGCAAAAAAATAAGAAAAAATGGTATATTTACAATAAAAATTGTAAATTTACCACTTTTTACTGTAAATATACAAGTTTTTTGCCATAAAAAACTGTAGTTAAACCAAATAATTTGTAAATTTACAATTTTATTTTTTGATTTTCTACTTTATTTCGTAAATTTACAACTTTTTTTGTAAGTCTACAATAATATTTTACAAAAAAAATTGTAAATTTACACTTTCTCCCCGTAATTTTTTTGTTAAATCAATTTACAAATTATCCCCGTAACATTACGGGGATTCTTGCTAGTACATATTTTACAAAACCTGCCCCGTAAAATCACGGGGATTTTATGTCATTTTACAAACTTTTTTTTTTGAGTGTAGGTACATAATTACTTAAGACTTCGATTAAAAGCAATATATTAGTAGTACGTATTTTATCTTTTTGGGTTATGTGTGTAACGATGTTTGAAGGATAGGGATAAGAAACTATTTTTACTTACATCATGGCGACAATGTGCCAGGTTGTCACTTTCGCTAATTGACAGCTTTCGTGTGATTGTAAGTAAAAACGTTGTCTTTTCGAAATCGTTACTCAACCTTAAAACTGATGATACGTTTTTTTCATTTCAATTTTCTATTGGAACCGTAGTGATAACGTTATGGTGGTGTATATGCCCTCTCCTCCATCTTGAGCGAGCTTAACGTAGCTCCTCATGGTTGAATTTTCTTTAAATAGTAACTCGGCCTCCAAACTTATACGTTCTTTCCATTTCCAATTTGCTATTACGACAGTATGGGATTTCAAAATAATTTATAGTGTTGGAATCGTATTGATAACATTTCTGGTGGTGCATATGTCCTCTTCTCCAAGTTGAGTGAGCTTAACTTAACTCGGCCTTAAAACTGCTTATACGATCTTTCCATTTCCAATTTGCTATGGCGACATTAATGGTTTTTAAAATAGTTTGCAGTATTGCAATCGTAGTGACAACATTATGGTGGTGCATATGACCTCTCCACCAAGTTGCACGAGATTAACGAAGCTGCGTAGTTTAATTTTCTTCAACATCAAATTACTAAATAATATTGTATTTGCGACATTTACTCATTTTGAATATGATCTTGTTTTGGAATAAAATGTCCACGCTTAAACTTGTTATGACGATGAACTGGAAAAAATTAAAACATGATTTTAAAATTCAAATACATATTAATGAAAGCTTACCTTTTCCAACATTTTTTCATGTAAATTTACATCATGGCGACAATGTGCCAGGTTGTCGATTTCGCTTATTGACAGATTTCTTGTAATTGCAAGTAAAAACGTTGTCCTTCCCAAATCGTTACTCAACATTAAAACTGATCAAACCTTCTTTTCATTTCGATTTGCTATGGCGAAAGTAAGCGTTTTCAAAATAGTTTGTAGTGTTGGAACCGTAGTGATAGCGTTAGGGTGGTGTATATGCGCTCTCCTCCAAGTTGAGCGAGCTTAACGTAGCTCCGCATGGTTAAATTTTCTTCAACTAGTAACTGGGCCTCCAAACTTCTTATACCTTCTTTCCATTTCCAATTTTCTATTGCGACAGTAAGGGACTTCAAAATAATTTATAGTGTAGTAATAACAGTTCTGGTGGTGCAAATGTCCTCTTCTTCAAGTTGAGCAAGCTTAACGTAACTCGGCCTCAAAACTGCCTATACGGTCTTTTCATTTCCAATTTGCTATGGCAACATTAAGGGATTTCAAAATAGTTTGCAGTATTGCAATCGTAGTGAAAACATATTGGTGGTGCATATGCCCTCTCCACATAGTTGTACGAGATTAACGAAGCTGCGTAGTTTAATTTTATTCAATATCAAAGTACTCAATAATATTGTATTTGCGACACACATTTACTTAATTTAAATAGGATCTTGTTTTGGATAAAAAAAGTCCACGCTTTTACGATGAACTGGAAAAAATTAATACATATGATTTTAAAATTCTAAATACATATTAATGAAAACTTACCTTTTCTAAAATTTTTTATGCAGAATATTTTGCAATATTTGTTAAATTATTGATATATATTAAGGTATGTCAATCGATGGTAAAGTAATAATATAATTTTAACCTAAAAAACTTTTATTTTGTAATTCTGGTTCAAATTTAACATTTCATGATAGCATATATGGTTCCATATATGATATCATATATGGCACATATTTTAAATATGACCACATATATGGGATCGTTTCTTGCATATATGATCACATATATGTTTTCATATAAGTCATATATGATCATATAAAGATCTTTATATAAGCATATATGAACATACACATTTATTTTTAGCCGGGTAGATATTTTTGCACCAAAAGTTTCTTTTGCAGCAGAATTTTTTTTCAAAATAAAAATGTTCATCAAAATTAGTTTTTTCCTCAATTTTAGCAAAATTATTAAAAATTTTTTTTACATTGTAAGTTGGGACAGCCTAAGGGAATATTCGGCAGAAAGTCCAACTTTTAATCCGAATTTTTTAAGTTTATTTCGCAAATTAAATAGATAACACCATGCCGAAACTACAAAATTTACTGAAGTAATTCGAAAAAATCAATTGCAATTCGAAAATTCTACTTGAAATTAGCTGATTCCATTTTTAATTCCAAGATTCTACTTGCAATTCAAAGCTTCCAATTGTAATTTGTTAAAGATCAATTGTAATTCGAAAAAGATCAATTGTAATTCGAAAAAGATCAATTGTAATACGAAAATTTCCATTGTAATTTAAAAAATATCAATGGAAATTTAGTTTTATTAAAAAAAACTGTAAAATGACAGGAAAAGTTTTTTTTTTATTTTTTGCATCCCCCTTTTTAACGAGAATTCTTAATAGTTTTACAAGCATTTTACCAATAATTTTTTAATTTTATAATGGTTTTACCAATAAAATTGTAAATTTACAATTTTTTTTAAGCGATAAAATTTACAAGGCATTCTCGTACACTCAAAAAAAAAAGTTTGTAAAATGACATAAAATCACCGTGATTTTACGGGGCCGGTTTTGTAAAATATGTACTAGCAAGAATTCCCGTAATGTTACGGGGATAATTTGTAAATTGATTTAACAAAAGAAAATGTAAATTTACAATTTTTTTTGTAAAATATTAACTTCGAGGTGAACATTTTTTTTGTAAATTTACAAAAAATTTGGTAAATTTACAAAACAAAATTGTAAACTTACAGAAAAAGGTTGTTATTTTACAAAGAAAAAATAGAAAATGAAAAAAATAAAATGTAGATTAACAAATTATTTGGTTAAACTACTGTTTTTACCGGAAAATAATATTGAAAACACGTATATTTACAATAAAAGTTGTAAATTTGCAAAAAAAAAAAAATAAAATTTACAAAAACAAGTGAGAGTGTTAAATTCGGCCGTGCCGAATCTGTTATACCCTCCAACATGCAAATAAATAAAAAAAAAAAATTGCAGGGGCGTTTTATTTTTTTTTTGGGGGGGGGTCGGTAGTGGTAATTGGGGGGGGGCATTTCTTCTCGAATATGTATTTAATAATTCATTCGTATACTTTTTGCTGTAAAAAAATACAAGTTTATTTAAAAAAAAAATATTCCTCGCCCATAAAAGGGGGGGGGGGCGGACCGAAAAAACGACATTTTTTAATTCTGTGGGTCCAAATGCAGGATTTTGAACTTCTTGTAGCATAAAAATGTTGCATTTGTTAAACAAAAACAAAGAAAATCATGTAAAAATATGGTATTTTTCAGAGGTTGGTTTAGTTCCTCAAGGGGGAACTTTTTTTCCCCTGGACCGATTTTGCTCCTTTACGAACTTAACCTGCCTAGGAACATTAGACATATTCGTGCCCAATGTCGGGAGTCTAGCTCTTTTATTTTGGACTGCATCGTGTTAACTACAGACGGACAGACGGACAGACGGACAGACGGACGGACAGACGGACGGACGGACGGACGGACATCGCTAGAATGTCTTAGAATCGATCACTGATCATAAATATATATACTTTATGGGGTCCTAGACCGATATTTTTATGCGTTACACACGGAATGACAAAGTGAGTATACCCTCATACTGTAGTTGGAGGGTATAAAAATTGTAAACTTACAAAAAAAAGTTGTAAATTTACAAAATAAAGTAGAATATTAAAAACCAAAATTGTAAATTGTTTGGTTAAACTACTGTTTTTTATGGCAAAAACTTGTATATTTACAATAAAAAGTGGTAATTTACAATTTTTATTGTATATATACCATTTTTTTCTTATTTTTTGCCGTAAAAACAGTAGGTTAACCAAAAAATTTGTAAATTTACAATATTGTTTTTGTATTTTCTACTTCATTTTTGTAAAATTACAACTTTTTTCGTAAGTATACAATTTTGTTTTTTAAATTTTCATATCTGTTTTGTAAATTTACAAAAAAATTGGTTTATTTACATATTTGTTTTGTAAATTTAAAGGTTTTTTTCCATTGGTGCATCTTATTTTTCCTTCTTCGGCAGCTGGAGTAGCACTTCAACAACCTGAAATGATTTTTTTTTTTTTCACTTGAACACCTTTAACAACCCTAGTAAAAACCATTTCGTATATAGCCATGTATAAATTTATACAAATATATCTTTTAAGACATACTGAGATATTATTATATTTAATTATATAAAAAATCTATCAGATAAGACCAAATTTCGTATCAAATTATAAAAAATTTGATATAACTCCCGATAAAATTTTATAAAATTTGATACGAATTTTGGTCTTATCTGAGAAATTTTTTATATAATTTTATATAATTAAATAATTTTATGTAAAATTAGATATATTTGTATCAATTTATACATGGATATATGGGGGTTTTCGTGTCAACTGACACAACTTTTGAAACCGATGTCTTCCGATCGGGATGAAATTTGCACCAAGGTTAGTCCTATTGGATAGGAGTTCAGACACAATTTTTCAACGAGATCGGTCAAGAACTCTCTGAGTTAGAGGGGGTCGAAATTTGACATTTTGGGCAAAGAGGTGTTGATTGTCATCCATGTAACTTCTTACCTATTATTTTTAGCAAAATGTGTCCCAAAGAGTTTAGATAGCTATTTCTTCAGTCTTTCGAAAAAAAAATATAAAAAAAATAAAAAAAAAATTTTTGATTTTTTTTCTTAAAATTCCAAAACTTTTTTGACTTTTTCCTCAAATTGGGCCCTTTTTTTTTTTTTTTTTTTTGATTCAAAACAAAGCTTAGGCGATTTCCTTTAAGAGCTGTGGGGTGGCTTAGTGGGATGCGAGTGGGATATCTATGAAATTTTTTTTTTTTAACTTTGGAACACAAAAAACCGTTCTTCAATTTGCACTATTAGGCGTGGTATAGCTAACCAGTTATCGATTTCGATCCGCGATACCCTCTAATTTTTTTAGGTTCGAAAAAGAAAGCACGAGCCGAAAAATGGGGGCGGTGGGGAGGGGCCATATGGCCCCTCATTGGGGTCAAAGTTGGGCGTAAAGAGGTAAAAGTCCTCAAGAAGCCCCAAAACTCCCCTAGAAACGCCCCTGGAGGGGTGCAATGTGAGACCGACCTCCAATAATTTTCTGCCCCCAACATTTTTCTTGAACATACCTTACCCCTATTTCCACTTTCTAAGGGGGCTCCCATACAAAATGACATTTTTATAAAATTTGCTCCTACCGCTCTAACTGTCCATAGGGTGCCCCTAGATAAGTAAAATGTATGACCGACCCCCAATATTTTTTCAACTCCAACATTTTCTCAGAATATACCTACCCTTTATTTTCAACTCTTAAAGGAATCCCCATACATTTTTTTTATGTTTTTATTAGTTTTTAAAAATACATGTTTTTATAATGTATGGGATCCCCTTAGGGAGTGGAGATAGGGTGTTATGATGTTCGGACAAAATGTTGGTAACTAAAAAATAATGGGGGTTGGTCGTAATTTTTGCCTCTCTAGGAGGCACGGTAGGGGCGGTAGGAGCTGGTTTAATAAAACAAATTTATAAAAAATAAAAGAAATGTATGGGGACGACCTTAAGGGTTAAAGATACATTGTAGGTATGTTTGCAAAAAATTTTGGAATTAATAAAATAATGGAGGTCGGTCATACATTTGGCCCCACTAGGGGCACTTTAGAGTAAGTTAGAATGGTAGGATCAAATTTTTTAAAAATGGTTTGTATGGGAGCCCCCTTAGGAAGTGGAAATAGGGGTAAGGTATGTTCAAGAAAAATGTTGGGGGCAGAAAATTATTGGAGGTCCGTCTCACATTGCACCCCTCCAGGGGCGTTTCTAGGGGAGTTTTGGGGCTTTTTGAGGATTTTTACCCCTTTTCGCCCAACTTTGACCCCATTGAGGAGCCATATGGCCCCTCCCCACCACCCCCATTTTTTGTCTCGTGCTTTCTTTTTCGAACATAAAAAAATTAGAGGGTATCGCGGATCGAAATCGAAAACTGGTTAGCTATCCCACGCCTAATAGTGCAAATTGAAGAACCGTTTTTTGTGTTCCAAAGTTTAAAAAATTTTTTTTTTTTAATAGATATCCCACTCGCATCCCATTAAGCGACCCCACAGCTCTTAAAGGAAATCGCCTAGGCTTTCTTTTGAATCAAAAAAAAAAAAAAAAAAGGGCCCAATTTGAGGAAAAAGTCAAAAAAGTTTTGGATTTTTAAGAAAAAAAATCAAAAATTTTTTTTTTATTTTTTTTATATTTTTTTTTCGAAAGACTGAAGAAATAGCTATCTAAACTCTTTGGGACACATTTTGCTAAAAACAATAGGTAAGAAGTTACATGGATGAGAATCAACACCTCTTTGGCCAAAATGTCAAATTTCGACCCCCTCTAACTCAGAGAGTTCTTGACCGATCTCGTTGAAAAATTGTGTCTGAACTACTATCCAATAGGACTAACCTTGGTGCAAATTTCATCTCGATCGGAAGACATCGGTTTCAAAAGTTGTGTCAGTTGACACGAAAACCCCCATATACAAAACCATTTTTACTAGCGAAACTTTTTAATGTATAACACTGCACTTTTTTTATTTTTTTCGACATTTCGTTTTTCTTAAGTAGAACATATGAGAATTGCGAAGGAGGCTACACAAGAAATTTCTTATATTTTCAGGAAAAATTAGTCAAAAAATAACATTTTTTTTTTTTAATTTTTAATTATTTTCACTAGTATTTTTAAAAAATCGGAAATTTTTTTTTGATATTGTAGATTAGATGTTTAAGTTCCTGTTAAAACAAGAAAAACTTAATTTTTCATAATTGGCAGCTTTTTATTGACATTTTAGTTGCCAAATTAAAAAAAAAATTACCAAAAAAATATGGTAAAATTACCAAAAAAAATGATAAAAATACAAAAAAACAAGTAGAAAAGTTAAATTCGACTTTGCCGAATCTATGAATACCCTCCACAATGCATTTTTTTTAAGGGTAGTATATTTTTTAACGTGAAAAAATTAACAATTTTGATTAGAAATATTTTATTTTGAGTAAAAAACTCTTTTTTTGTCATTTAAAAAAAAAAAGAAAAATTACTAACTTTTTTTTTGAGTGTAAAATTTTTTATGAGTGTAATGTTTCTTTTACTGTAAAAATATTTCCGAGTGAATGCACCTCTGTAGGTACACAAACTATTGTCGTTTTTGTAAAAAAAAAAAACTAAATTTTTTTTGTGTAAATTTTTTTTTGAGTGTAAATTTTTTTTTGAGTGTAAAATTTTTTTTGAGTGTAAAATTTTGTTCGTGTTTAATTTTTAAGTTACCAATGCTTTTAAAACTAAACAAGTTTAAAAAGCATTGCTTTAAAATTAAACAAGTTTGAAAAGCATTGTTTAGTTACCACCAATGCTTTTAAAACTTGTTAAAACACGTGGCATTTTAAATGAAACTAATCTGAAATTCAGGGTTTTGCTTATAACTTTTGAACCACTGAACCGATTGAACTGAAATTTAATACCAACCAGACCCGGGGAACGCCAAACATATATGAAAAGCTTCAGTAGTCTCATTATTGTCTCTCGAAAGTTATCGTGTTTTTTATCTCGTAAATTCGCGAAACACCCTTGCCGAAATTTACTCTTTTGCTCATAACTTTTGAACCACTGGATCGATTTGGCTGGATTGCAATACCAACCTGACCAGGTAAATGACAAACATATATGCCAAACTTTAGTAGCCTCTGTAAAGTCTTTCAAAAGTTAGCGTGTTTTCTACGGACGGACAGACAGACAGACAGACGGACGGACGGACGGACGGACGGACGGACGGACATCGCTAGATCGACTTAAAATCGATCGAGGATCATAAATATATATACTTTATGGGGTCCTAGACCAATATTTCGAGGTGTTACAAACGGAATGACAAACTTATATATACCCTCTATCACTAGAGTGGAGGGTATAAAAATAAACTATGAACAATTATATACTTAGTAGAAACACATAAAAATTTTGGTATTTTACTTAACGCAAATTACCAAAAAATGGTGTAAAAACTAAATTTTTTTGCTAAAGCTTACAATTAATTGAAAAATTTTTGTGTCCGGAACTTAAAAAATTTCCAAAATTTTTTTTCATAAAATTTTTTATATATAAAAAATTATTTTTACCTAATTTTTTTACTTCAAAACGCAAAAAAAATCTGAACTTAGAAAATTTTTGCGTGTCCTGTTGTTGAATAATTAATTTTTTTTTTGTAAAACAACATTAATTCTAGTAATAAGCTAAGTTTTGAAAAATAACATTGGAATTTTGTACTTTTCAATACATACATTTCAAACTGAAAACCTTGTAAGCGATCTTAAAAAAAAAATGTTTGTAATAACACATTTTTTTGGTAGAAAGACTAAATAACATCAAGTAAAATTTTGTTGTACAATAACAGTTTTCATGTGTAAAAAAACTAAACACCTTGTAGTACTTTTTTAATTTGTAAAATAATTCACTTTTTTGTAAATTTACCTAAAAATTTTGTAAAATCAATTTACCAACATATAATAGTAAAATTACAAAGCAAACTGTAGTTTTCGTTTTATAAAATATACAACAATTTTTGTAAAAAGACAAAAATATTAGTAAAATATAATTACAAGACCTTTTACTTGTAATTTTACAAACTTTTTTTTTTGAGTGTAACTTAACTAGATTTTTTGCTACCTCCTATTTAACGAGAATTCCTAATAAAAAATACGGATTTTTTTTTGTAATTTTACCATCTAAAATTGTAAATTTACAAATTTTTCGGCGCAATAAAACTTACAAGGAATTCTCGTGAATTTACTATATTTTTTTTTTTGTAAAATTATCATGGAAATTTGTAAAATTACAAACAAAAATTGTAAAATTACAACAAAAAAAACTGGAAAGTTTGATCCAAATTCTTTTGTTAAAAAACA
>CAWUER010000629.1:0-25541 GCA_963921195.1 Pegoplata infirma
CCATTTTAAGGGGGAGCACCCACCGAACCCAACGGAAAATTTTACCACTATTGTGTTTCTTTCTGAGGTTACTTCGGAAGGCTCTGGGTCTGCGGATAAAGAATGCAATGTTAGGTATGGAATTGCTTTTATAACTTTTGAATTGGCAGTACTACTTATTCTGTATTACATAAAATTGTAAAAAAGTACTTTTGAATAAACTTGATCCGTTTTTTTTTTTTGATACACTTGATCCCGGGATCAAGTAATAATAATATTTGTGAGAATACTTGTATAGTACCCTTCGCCCGGGGTTAATGAGATTCTGTTGATGTCTTTGACTACCAAAAATGCTTGATCGAGAACCAAAATGCTGATCTGCGATTTTGGTCACAGACGCTGATCAGCATTTTCGGACCAAAATCGTGTTTTTTATATTTTTTTAATATTATTTAGATAACACACTTAACATTTTCCAACTTTTGAGACCAATTTGGATAAAAAATAATTTTTACATATGTTTAAAAGTTAGCATCTGTGTACCTATAACGCAATCTTGGAATTTTTTAAATATTTTTCCAATAAAGTACGCCAAATTTTCTAGTTTTTGAGCCGGATTTGTTCAAAAAATTAGGACATGAATTTTGGGCGAAATACGTAATTTTTTCCAACTTGGACCGCTGGTTGCCGACTGAAGATGACCTTGCAAAATTTTTTTCATAAATTTTCCCACAATCAGCTCTATCGTTTGGCAGGTATTACGACATGAAATTTGAAAATTTAAATTTGACGGGATGCCCTAATAAACATCTTTTGGCATAAGAAAACATATTGAAATTTTTGAATATCTGTCAAGTTGATTAAGCTTCCGGATTAAACCTAAACCACTTATGATTTGTTCAAAAAAATTGTGTAAATAAAAAAATGCATTTTTAATGCATTTAAAATTGCATTTGCATTTAAAATGCATTTTTTTGTTGAGACATTTTTTGACAACTTTTACGTTGAAAGTAGAGGATTCTAGCTTTCTATTTTAATTTTGATTATAAAAATCCGATATTTACTTAAGGAGTTATGGCTCTTTTTTCAATTCTCTCAACGGATTTTGCGAGAGCCTTTGATCGAGTTGGCATTGACATTATTTTAGAAGAACTTATTATCAATGAGATACGACAAGTACTTAAGAAAATAAAACCAAGGCCTCTGGAGGGAATCGAACCTACGACCCCCAGACTCATAGGCTAGCACGCTACCAACTAGCCCATTAGGTCGCCTTTAAAGTTAAAAAAAATATTTATTACATTAATATAAATATGTGGACATTTTTAAAATTTTTAATATTTTTACCATTTATAACCGTCCACCATGTCGCATAAGTGTTATCGATTTTAATATTACTCATACGTATTGACATGTTGTAGATTTTCTATTACAATTTGTTCATAAAAAGTGTTGCATATCTTTAGGAGGCCATTCAAAAAGTCTTCGTGAAAAAAATTCAAACATTCAAACTTATTATAATTGCCAAGGAGAGGACTTTCATGCAAATGCATGTTTCTTCCCCTTTGGTCATAGAACAGCATAAACAAGATGTCTTTGCGAATCAAATAATTTGCTTTAAAATGGCATCGATTCGTTAGTATATTTTTTGCATATTTTGCTTAAAATGCATATTTTTGCATATTTTGCTATTATTTTGCTATAAATGCATATTTTTAGGTCATATTTTCTATAAATTTTTGTATTTAAGCTATTTTTTAGCTATTTTTAGCTATTTTTAAAAATTTTATATGTATTTTTTTTTTCTTTTTGCATTAAAGCAATTATTAATTTTTTAAAGATAATTTTTACTTACATTTTATACACACTGTTTATATGAGCATCTAAGCTTAAAATGCCACTCTGAATTCAAATTTAGTTTTTTTTTTAATAAAAGTAAAAAAACAAGTGGATATTTATAATTTTTAGTGCATATTTTAAGATTTTTAGTGCATATTTCAAGACTTTTTTGTGCATATTTTAGGTTCCTAAAACATAGTTTTTTAGTGCATGAAGGTCCTATCCCTGGTAGTTACTAACAAGGAATGGTATAACGTATAAATGGGCATACGAGTAGATTAGTGCACATAATTCACGCGTGAATGTGACTGAATTGAATTTTACTCATGTGATGGCGAGTGTAAACCTTAAATTTAATCCTGAAAAAAGTGAAAAAATTTTAAAATTTATGAGACTTTTTTTATAGTAAAAGATTTGCAAATCTAAACCATTTGCTGCGTGAAAAAAGTTCTTAGAATCCGTTAATTTTTTTAAAGTGTCAGATTCTTCGACATTTTTCGTAAGGAAAAAGTCTCAGATTCTGTGACATTTTTCCTATAGAAAAAGCATTTTTTTACGAAATCTGAGGCTGATGCTTTATATGTAGGAAGAATTTCTTCTATTGAAGAATTCTCAGATTTAGACTTTTTTAAACGACACATGGGCTGCTTATATTTGATTTATTATAAAATTATCTACAATTTTTGGGAACCCGAGTTCGATTCCAGAAAAAAATACATTTTTTTTATTTTTTTTTTAATAGAGAACACTTTTTTATTGCATTTATTTTTTTAGAACTAAAAATTTTTCTTTTTTTGAATTTTTGCAATCATTTTTAAAAAATCATATTGCTGTTATATAGTTATATATAACTATATTTAATTTATTATAAAATTATCTGTCATTTTTGGGAACCCGAGTTCGATTCCAGAAAAAAATATATTTTTTTAATTTTTTTTAAATGGAAAACACTTTTTTATTGCATTTGTTTTTTTAGAACTTAAAAAATTTTACTTTTAGAATTTTTGCAATCATTTTTAAAAATTTATATTGCATTTATATAGTTAATAATAGCTATATTTGGTTTAAATTATCAAATTATCAATGATTTTTGGAACCCGATCTCAAATCTAATTCTGATTTCCTGATTCCATGAAAAATTTCAAATTTATAAGCCAAAGTCTTATTTCACTTTGGAAGCCTATGACTTGGAAATAAGGCATACCGCTACATTAAAATTATTGTTTAAGCTTACCATGGAAGCCCCTAATAGCGCTGTACGTCATTCCAATTTTTTTTTTTTGCAAATTTTATCAAAAATTTTCTAAGTCTTTTTGAAAATTGTGTACAAGTTAATAACATATTTAATTGGATATAATCATATATTACTATATGTTAGATCAATTTGATATAATTAGATACGATCAATTTATTTAAAACTAAGTCTTTTAAAGTTGTTATTTGCTAACAACGTCCGCTGGTCTAGAGGGTAGAGATTGCGATTACAAAACGGAAGACTTGTGGTTCTAATCCCCGTCCGTTCGAAGTTTTTTTTTTTTTTTATTTATTTTCAGTTTGACATTATTATATCTAAAAATAAATATAAAAACAGAAACATTTATTGGATAAAAATGTATCCAATAATTTTTTTATAAAATCAAGATATCAGATATTATAAGATAACTTTGGCGCGGCCAAATTTCGGATGAAATTACATTATATAATATCCAATTTAATATAAAATCATGATATTGGATATTTTAAGATAACTTTGGCGCGGCCAATTTCCGGATGAAATTACATCATATCATATCATATTTAATACAAAATCATGATAATAGATAATTTGGGATAACTTTGGCGCGGCCAATTTCCGGATGAAATCACATACAATCAAATATTAAACTGTAACTTCATATATTATATGATGTTATGAGATAACTTTGGCGCGGCCAATTTTCGGATGAAATTTAGCAAAATCAGATCCAATAAATTATATATAATTTTATAAGATAACATGTTTTACCATACAATTTTTTTTTACTCGGGTTTCCGTAAAAACCTTAGTTGAATCATTGCAAACATTTTCAACAAAAATTAGCCGAAGACGGCGTGATCAATTTCTTTTTTCGTAAAAACAAAAGTTGGAATATGATAAAAATTCATTTAAAAAAAATTTAGTCAAATCGGTGCAGCCATTCTCAGATTTTAGATAAATTGAAAAAGTGGGCGTAAAACCGGGCATGGTCGATTTTCCATTCAGTACAAACTTAAATTGGATTATTACGAACATTTAACTAAAAAATTACTCAAATCGGTGCAGCCGTTTTCCGATTTTAGATAAATCGAAAAAAGTGGGCGTAAAAGTGGGCGTGGTCAATTTTTCTTTACGTAAAAACCTAAGTTGGGCTATGACGAACATTTCAAAAAAAAAAATTGTCCAAATCGGTCCAGCCGTTCTCAACTGATGCTGTTACCAACGAACGACAATTGATTTTTATTTATATAGATTTATAGCAATTTTACGTAATTTGTTTTTTCTCTTCTTATTTTGTCTTTTGTTATTTCCGACATTTTAACGGACAAGGTAAAACTTTTCAGTCATTGCTTTAAAGTTTCAAATGTTGTTTCTCTTGATTTTTTATTCTTTTGTTTGTTTTCCTTTTTTTTAGATATTTTTTTTTCTGTAAAATTTCTAGGTAATTTCCTGTCGATTTAACATCTTCTGCACAACTAACACAGAAATAAAAATAAAATAAAAAAAAATGAAAGGATATTTTTTTTTAACCAAGACCAATAACATTCTAAACAAGGAACAAAAGAAACGTAAAAATTTAACAATAAGAATAGTGTAATTAAGGTGAAAGGAATTTGTTAAAGCGTATCGGTGAGTACTTATAAATACACACATACAGGGATTTGAATCAAAATATTTAAAAGTCAATATTTAAGACATTAAGACTTCATATTTGTAAAGCTTCATTGTTCTACAAGGAAGGACATTAATCGGGTTTCTTAATGTAAAAATGGGTGGTTTGGCAAGCAATTTTTTAGGATTTTGGAAATTATCCAGACAAATACATATCTATACGAATTTTTGAATCAATTTTTTTTCTTCAATTTATTAGTTGATTTTTATATAAAATTCCAACAAATATTCATTTATACCCCCTTAAAAATTTTTTCTTTTGTTCTTTAGAAAAATGTTATGTAACTAAAACACCAACAAAAACCAGAAAGAAATGTGAACTCGGCCTTACCGAATATATGGATACCCTCCACAATGTAAAAAAATGAAAAGACGGTTACACAAATTGGTAAATTAATTTACCAATTTAGTTAAAGTAGAGATAAAACTAATTGTAATGCACACTTTGATAATTGTGCGCATTTGAGTCAGAAAAATAGTGTTCGATTATTTTTTTTTTTCAGGTGCATATTTAATTTAGACACTCTGGAGAATAGAAATCAGTTTCCTTTACGTCACTGCCACTCTTATTTTGGCTGGGGCACAACTCCAAGGGTAGAGTTTTTCAGATTTTTTAATTTATTTTTTTTTTGTAAAGCACACTTTTTGAAAAATGTTTAAAAACTCATCGTGTAGAGCACTCCATCCAATTTTTTTGCAAAATGTTCTTAAGGTACGTCATATTATTATTCTGTTTTGTTTATAACAAAAAAAAAAACACAAACAAAAGTTATATTGAGTTGAGATCCATGTTTTTTAAATAATTTGGAAAATCCACTTAAATAATAGACTGCAACTTCTGCAGATAATGATGTTTAATGCAAAACGCTATTGCGTGATATACCAGAGATATTCCTTAATAGTTCATATGATATAACTTTTGCCTAGAAGTGCCTTGGCTGTGTCAAATCGAGGTTAAAGTTAATGTTAAAAACAAAAATATTAGAATTGGTAAGTTTGTTTAAATGTATGATTGGTTTACATAGCATATTTCATATTTCTCTGGCGTTCTTTTTAAACTTTCGAACTTTGTGTCGTAATACCTGCCGAACGATTGCCACGTTGGTCGGCAACCAGTGGTCAAAGTTGGGAAAAATGACGTGTATTTCGACCAAAATTCATATCCGAATTTTTTACCCAAATCCGGCACAAAAATTCCGAAATTTTGCGTACTAAATTGGAAAAATATTTAATTCGAAATCCGCGATTTTCGTCCACAGATGCTGATTTTTTTTTTTTTTTTTTTTATCCAAATTGGACTCAGTACACTATAGGGAATTTATAAGGAATTGTTGGCCAAAAGTCCATTTTTGATGTGTTAAAAAAAATTTTTTTCGGATGCCATTATACAGTAAACTATATAAAAGTACCCAGCAAAATTTTTTGGAATCGTTTCTTTGTGAATGTATTCTAGAATAGATTCCTCAGTAATGTTACTCCATTCCTTTACTGTTTCCACGGAATCGATAAAAAAACTTATAATTTTTGAAAAAAATGTCAAACAGAAAAATGAAATTTATAAAAAAAAAAACAATTTATTTGTTAACTTTTTGTTGACAAATTTTTAGATTTTCGTATCACTTATTGTGCTTTTTAATACATTCTGGATACATATGGCAGAATTAACGTAAGTACATATCTTTATTTGGTATACGTACGCGGTTCTTATAATTGGTTTTATCTATGCTTTCAGATTGTAAAAATATACATCTTTGAAGCTGCAATTTAGGAGAATTGATGCTGTCGGCTGTATTGGTGGTTACATTTAGGCGTATTTGCTATCCACTTTCTCCAAACCAGAAGCGTGGGATATTAATATGTTCATTGTTAGAGTAAGATCAGGATTGTTGCATGAATGCACGAGTATGTATCCATAGTTTAACATAATTATTGTTAGGTACAAAATGTTTTAAAGTCCGCGATTTCTTTCTTAAGGAAAATGTCGAGAATTTTAAAGTTATAAAAAAAAAATGTGTCAAAATCAAAGCCTTTTTCTATAGGAAAAATGTCTCAGAATCTGAAACTTTTTCTATAGGAAAAATGTCTCAGAATCTGAGACTTGTTCTATAGGAAAAATGTCTCAGAATCTGAGACTTTTTCTATAGAAAAAATGTCTCAGAATCTTAGACTATCTCTATAGGAAAAATGTCTCAGAATCTGACTTTTTCTATAGGAAAATGTCTCAGAATCTGAGACTTTTTTTTTATAGGAAAAATGTCTCAGAATCTAAGACTTCTATAGGAAAATTGTCTCAGAATCTGAAACTTTTTCTAAAGGAAAAATGTCTCAGAATCTTAGACTTTTTCTATAGGAAAAAATTCTCAGAATCTGAGACTTTCTATAGGAAAAGAATATAAAAATTTTTCTATAGTAAAAATGTCTTATAATCTGAGACGTTTTTCCTGTACAAAAAGTCTTAAAATCTGTGACATTTTTTCTATAGAAAAAGTCTCAGATTCTAAGACATTTTTCCTATAGAAAAAGTATTAGATTCTGAGACATTTTTCCTATAGAAAATGTATCAGATTCTGAGATATTTTTCCTATAGAAAAAGTCTCAGATTCTGAAACATTTTTCCTAAAGATAAAGTCTTAGATTCCGAAACATGTTTCCTGTAAAAAAACGTCTCAGATTATGAAACATTTTTCCTATAGAAAAAGTCTCAGATTCTGAAACATTTTTCCTATAAAAAAAGTCTCAGAATCTCTGACATTTTTCCTATAGAAAAAGACTCAGATTCTGAAACATATTTTCGATAGAAAAAGTCTAAGATTCTGAAACATATCTCCTTCTTTTTATTGGTTGTTCAAAACGTTAATATGTACATTAGGGATATAACTTTATGCAATTTTTGCAAATATCAAAAATACCACCCCATAGCCGTGTAGAGCATGTAAAAATATAAAAAAATATGGTGCCACTTTTCCTCTATCGTGAAAAAAGTTTCCGCACCGACAGCGTTGAAGTTTTGTCTATATTCATTTATTTATTTTTTTATCAAAACAGTTATTCTTGTCTTAAATAAGTTTTTTTTGTTAAAATTCTTATATAATCTTCAATACCGAACTATTTTTCATAAGACTAATGCAAAATTTTGATCAAATCGCGACACATATTTAAAAAATTACAATTTTTTAAAAAAATGTAAATAAAAATCTAAAGCACTTTAGAAATCTATTTCGGTGAGAAACATTCCCCAGATGGTATTGGAGTGGTATTTTCACTCAAAAAAAAATTATACCCCTAATGCACATAAGTCTATAGATTTTCTCGTAATAAGATTATTGTGATAAAATTATTGTTAGTTTATATGTTCTTGTGTATTTAGATTTAAAATTTGTGTAAAAAAAAAAAAAAAAAAAAAAAAATTAAAAAATAATTTCATTTAATTATTCAGAACTAGTTCCATAATTCATTACATGGAACAGATATGTAACCGTTAAAAAATCGCGGAATCCCTTATTGTACCACTATATGCAACATATTCTAGAATATATTCCGTAGAACAGATAAGTGTTCTAGTTTAGAGGAAAAGGATGTATTGCTTTCGTGACAATCTCAAATAAAAATCATCGATGATGCAATGCATAGTAGAATCGATTGCAGGGTAGTATAGTTGATTCCACAACCGATTCTTCGGAATTGAACATTTTGCTGGGTAAGCTAGCACACATATTTTTGTACACCAAACTCTTTTACCGCTAGTACGGAGGCGTCAAAAACAAAATTTTATTTTTTATTATTTTTTTTTTTAATTTTGGAGAACATAACTTATTACAAAATTAACGTACTTAAAATCCTGTATTAAAATCATTTGAAATTAATTTAAATTATCAATAGAGCAAATAAATATATTTTGTACAAAGTACAGGTTTAAAATGTAAATTTATATATTTTTTTAATTTTTCTATTTAATTAATTTTTTTCTTTTTTAAACCAAATATATTTGTGGACTGCTACTTTTTTTGCATATAATTGCATACTCCCATATCTCTATGAGGTATTGGGAAACTCTTTGTGAGTAAGATGTATTCATCCGCTAAGCCATGCGGCTCCATGGGGAAAATATATTTAGTGATGTCCGTCCGACCGTCTGTCGGTCTGACTGTCTGGGGAATGCACGATGCTGTCCAAACCAAAAGAGCTAGCCACATGATGTTTGGCACGAATATGTCTTATAGTCTTACGATGTTCAAGTTCGTAAATGGGCAAAATTGGAACATGTGAAAAAAAGCTCCTCCTTAAATAACTTAGTCTAGCTACGCAAAATCCCATATTTTACATTTTTTTTGTACATTTGCTTAAAAATTTAAAAAAAAATACGCCACAAGAAGTTCAAAGCCCTGCACTTGGACCAAAGACACTAGGAACATTTTTTTTTGCCCGCCCCCTTTTGTGGGCGTGGATGTAAAAATTATTGACAAAATTATATTACAAAATTGCATTAAAAACACGATTTATTAGGCCAGATCATGCCAATTTTTTATATAGAGCCTTATATAATATTAAAAAAATATAAAACCGCGATTTTGGTCCAAAAATGCTGATCTGTGATTTTAGTTCACAGATGCTGATAAGCATTTTCGGACCAAAATCGTAAATTAATATTTTTTTATGTTTTTAGATAATAAAAGCTGGAAAATTTTAAGTGTGTTATCTAAAAATTATAAAAAAAAAATATAAAAAATGCGATTTTGGTCCAAAAATGCTGATCTGCGAGTGTGGTCCAGTATTTTCGGACCAAAATCGTATTTTTATAATATTTTTTAATTAAAAAACTCAACATTTTCCAACTTTTGAGACCAATTTGAATAAAAAATAACTTTTATGTTAAAAAATCAGCATCTGTGGACCGCAATCGCGGTTTTGGAATTTTTTGAAATATTTTTCCATCAAAGTACGCAAAATTTCCAAATTTTTGAGCAGGATTTGGTTAAAAAATTCGGACATGAATTTTGGTTGAAATGTTTATTTATTTTTTCAAATTTTACCGGTGGTTGCCGACTGAAGATGACATTTAAAAATGTTTTTGTAACCTCACCAATGTCATTAAAAGCGTGTTAAGTGTTTTTTTTTTTTGTTTTAACATAAATTTAAGGTGAACCCAATCTGAAATTCACTGTTTTGCTTATATCTTCTTATATTATCTTATAACCACTCGACCAATTTTGCTGAAATTTAATATGAAGCTAACTAGAAGAATTGCAAATATATTTGCTAAGGTTCAGTAGCCACAGAGTCTTTTAAAATAGTACACAGACAGACGGACGGACATAGCTAAATCGACTGAAAAACAAAAACCAGCGAAACCAGCAGACAATTTTTTTTATTACTTTTTTATTATAGAAGTCAGCGGTATTAATTCATTATCAAAATTCAAGTTTGCTTGAAAATAGATACTCTTTTAAATTTACGGTTTTTAACATTCAACAATACAAATAAGCTTCAAATATACATTCCTTGAGGTTAAAATATAACAAACTAGCGAACCCCCTGCACACTTTGTTGCAAATGCTTAGGTACCCCTTTTTTCCCAAAAAAATTTAAATTTCAAAATATGTCTTTCTCTTTTATATTTATTACGCTGGAGGATCCCACATGTTAAATTTTTGAATTCTGGAATTTCAGTTCAATAGTTATAAAAATAGCACCAATTTTCTCCGCTTACTAGTTTTTTTGACCCCTTAGCATCAAAATTTCAAGTTTGATAATCGAACTTCGAGAAGTACTACAGTACAATTGTTTTTCCTATTTCACCCTCTTCGAATAATCTAGCAAATATTTCACCATTTATGCTAACGAACAGGTATGTACACTAAAATGCATGTAACTCATGAACCAATACACATACACTGAAAATATTTTGTAGGCAAAAACAAAGGAAAGACA
Organism: Pegoplata infirma; assembly: GCA_963921195.1. NCBI lineage: Eukaryota > Metazoa > Arthropoda > Insecta > Diptera > Anthomyiidae > Pegoplata > Pegoplata infirma. The sequence continues at coordinate 10,655 of CAWUER010000629.1, forward strand.
TAGTTAAAACAAGTGAGTAAACATTCGAAAAACATCCCAGTAATTATTCATTTGTTTTAACAAACATCAACATTTATTTTTTACTGTTAATTAAATTTTCTTAAATAAATAACATTGAACATTAAAAAATAACTTCACTTTCATTTTTTTTAACCAACAAATTCGGAAATAATAACCTACGAAAACATTGAAAATTAATGATTGTTGTGTTATTTTTACCAACAAATTAAAAAAAAAATACCTACGACAACATTAAAAATTAATGATTTTTTTGGTTATTTTTACAATTTTTCTATTGAATTTTATTTTAAAAAATTTTTAATAAAATGTTTGGGGAATCGATCACGCAATCAACTACATTCTGGCCAGACGTTACCCATCGTACCAAAGTCACTTGATACAAACATGTTTTTATACATTTTTATAAACAATTTTTTGTCTACAAAAAAATAAGCAACACAAGTAGGTAATAACTAATGACTTTTCTTTAAAAAATGCAAACAATTTAAAAAAAAATAACGTACTTAAATCATTAAAAATTAAAGAAGAATCACTTATTTTTACTTACAGAACAAAAATAAATGACTTTAAAAATTTAGTGCTAGTGAAAGTCTTTATTTTTTATGTTGTTATTTTTGAAACAAAGAACAGAAATAGTCATTTAATAAAACTGAACATTGACCAAATGATTTTTCTTTTAAAAAAGACAAAACGTAAAATTTTTAAATAAACTACAAATGTTAATGACATAATTTGTTGATTGTATATTATAATTTGATAAACTACTTTGAACAATCAACATCAGAAGCTTCACAGAATTCGAAAATTTTTTTTTATAAAAACTAATTATGTTTGGCTGCCTACTATGGGCGTGTGTGAAACGGTAGCAAAGTATGCTTGCTAGTAAATTTTTGACATTCCTGAGGTGAATAAAATTTCATTAGCCCATAGGGCTAGTAGAATTTTTGACACAGGCAATGACATTTTTGAAGTTTCAAAAAATAAACAAAAATTCAAAACTAGAAAAAAAACATACATAATTTATACAAAAAAAAACAATGAAAACAGAAAACAGCACAAAATAAAGATTTTTCAATAATTGTAAGTTTTATATGGACTTTATTTTTAAAAATATTTTTACGAAAAATATAATATTACAGGATGCAATTCTGAATGCCACATTCTTCAGGAGAAACCAATAAAATCTTAAATTTGTGGAGAAATCAACAATTGCTAAAAGTTAGAGATTGTGACAAGATCTTAATCCTTGCTGTATTCGGTAGGATGACACAAAATTAATTTCCCACACAATTTCAGGTCGGGTTCACTATATTCTTCCGATTTTTATGATTTGTGTTCATTCCTTTTATATTACGATTTATGTTTTAATAAATATCTATCTTAATTAAGCATCCATTATTTTTTAAGAGTTTTAATATGCAATTGTAAATATTTTTCAAGTAAAAAATCATATTTGCTAATATATTTTTTTGGTTTGTTATTTACAAATGTCAAAAATTTACGGTTTTCAAAAATGATACCATTTCACACAGCAAAAATATAAAAAATTTCACCATAGAAAAAATATTTTCTACCACAGAACTTTGCTACCGTTTCACACACACCCTATGATGGTGTTTTTGCAATAAACAATAGAACTTATTAGCGTTAAGCAAGGTAGGGTTAGTGCAATCACAAATGCGATACTAATTCTATTTTGTTAAAGCTTCATATTTCAACCAACTTTTATTAAAAATATTTTATTAAAAATTACACATTGGGTAAACACATGGTAACAATTAGAATAAGAAATGATGGTACATGCAGATGGTGCAGGGAATCCGTAGAAGACACCTACCATTTCTTATGCGAATGCCCTGCACTATCATTTAGAAGATTTAAAATTTTTGGTTCTTATATTTTTCAGAATTTATCAGAACTTCGGGGCACAAATCCTTGGACTCTACTGGCGTTTATTAAAGCATCAAAATGGGACGCATAAGGCGAACAACTTAGGACTAAACAGAGAAGAGGGAAAAGAATTAAAGGAATCATAATGGGCCATCACGTGGCCTTTATGGACGCTGGTTTCCGCCAGCGTCATCCTTCATAACCTAACCTAACCTAACCAACTTCGCACCAGATTCAGCATTTCGTCCACTTGGTAAACATTTTTTTTCTTTGGTCTTACAATCAGTCCATGTAGGTTGCAGAAATTAAAGCAAAATCCACCAGTCATAATGAGGAAAAACTTAAATTAATAATCCTGACAGCATACTGACCGATATTTCTATAAGTTTCAAACGGAATGATAAACTTTAAGATAACCCCTACCACTAACAATAAGTGGAGGGTAAAAAAAGACACAAATAAAACTAAAACATTCATAACAAAAGTTTTAAAAATGCAAATATTTTTTTTTTAACTGCAACAACAAGAGCAACAAAAACATCAACAACATCCACAGCAACATCACAAAAATGGCAATTACTATTGCTTTAAACTCTTTGAAACTAATGTCGTTAGCAAAAAAAAAAGTACAATTGTACTTTTGTTCCTTTTTTTTCATCATCTATATATCAGAGTTGGTAAAGCAAATAATACATACAACAAAGAGATAAAAAAAAAAACAAAAACCCTTAAGAATATGCAAATACTTTAACGACTTTTTAAAGGTGAAATGAATACTCAAAACAAAAAAAAAATATTGTATAAAGTTTAAAAAATGGAAAGAAAAACATGATGATAAAAATTACATCCGAAAGCAAAAAAAAATAATATGATTTTACTTTGGGGAATTTTATAAATAAATGAAAGGATACTAGTGCCTACGGTCAGTACCGTAGTACCGGGAATACCGGTATTCCCGGTTCTCGGTATTACCGGGAAATGGAACCGGTTTCCCGGTTCTTGAATTATTCCCGGTATTCCCGGGAATACCGGTATTCCCGGTTCCGGTTCTGACGGTATTCCCGGGACTACCGGTATGTATATGAACATTTCCATTTAACTTTTGATTTTTGGATTTAAAAAAAATAAAAAATTTTTTTGAAGGCACATCAAAATCGTTTTGTACACGTATTAACGTACATTTAGTGAGTTCAAATCCGTTCGCGTGAAGAACTTTCACCTAACGGCGCAAAAGTTATGGCGGTTTGAAATTACTATTTTAAAAAAAATCTCAAAATTACAATTTTTATCAGAATTTAATAATCTTAACGTTTATAAATGTTGCATACTAACCCTTATTAAAATTTATTTAATTATATATATTTTGGTGGATATATATCAAAATATTAGCGATTAAAGTATATTTTAATATCTTCATTTCCACTATTTTGCGTAAATTTAAGTTCTATGTAGTTTAAACATTTTAGGAAATTATTTTCTGAATTCTGTAAAGAATTTGCTATGTAGTTAAGAAAACTTTATGAAATTATCTCCAATAGTGCAAAAATTACAGTAGTTTAAAAATTAATGTTTCTCAATATTATATTTCACAATAAAACAAAGTGTTGATTTTTTAAAGAACATAAAATCCCAAATCTTCAAAATTTATGAATGCCGCTCAGTTTTGTGATTAAGCTTCATAGGCACTAGCACTTGCCATTTATATAAATTAATTTCTATTAGCGGTTTGGGTGTGCCCTAGCGGTTTATGTAGAGACAAAATTGGCGCGTTTTCAGCGATTTACGTGAAAACTAAAGATGATGGACCAAATTAAAGGCCATATTCAGGTTTAGCACCTTAAAATTAGTTAAAAAGCTTGTGCATTATGCAAAATTGTAAATTTTTTAAAGAGATGAAATTTCTGATTAATGAAATTTTGAGAGATGCATACAATCCACAATCTTCAACATTTATGAATGCCGCTCAGTTTTGGGATAAAGCTTCGTAAGTACTATCAATTACCATTTATAGAAGTTAATTTCTATTAGCGGTTTGGGTGTGCCCTGGGGGTTTATCTGGAGACAAAATTGGGGCGTTTTCAGCGATTTACGTGAAAATTAAAGATGATGGACCAAATTAAAGGCCATATTCAGGTTTAGCACCTTCAAATTATTAAAAAGCTTGTGCATTATGCAAAATTGTAAATTTTTTAAAGAGATGAAATTTCTGATTAATGAAATTTTGAGAGATGCATAAAATCCACAATCTTCAAAATTTATGAATGCCGCTCAGTTTTGGGATAAAGCTTCATAAGTACTATCAATTACCATTTATAGAAGTTAATTTCTATTAGCGGTTTGGGTGTGCCCTGGCGGTTTATCTGGAGACAAAATTGGCGCGTCTTCAGCGTACAGTTACATTAAGTCCCAATTTTTGCACACGATCCATAATACGCATAACAAGCAATCGTCTGACAAGTATATTTTAAATCTAAATTCTTTTCACGTGAAAATACAAGCAAAACTTTAAAATCGTGAAATGTCAGATTTTTGCAAAATTTTTGCTAATCAAAATTTTAACACGCTATATCGATTTTATTATAAAAACTCAAAAAATATTTGGATCACGCGAAGTGCTGGGCACTTTTAAATAATATTGCGAATTTGCCTCGCAAAAAAGTGGATTTTTGATGACTTTCACGTTTTGTCTCTCAACCTTTGTCTAGCTAGTACTCCACTCCCATTGAGGGCACATTCATGGGACCGGTTTTAAATTGTAGGGAATTACGACAGCTATCATTTTGCGTATCAGATTTTAAAAAGTATGAAGCGGCGCAAATTTCCTGATCAAAAAACGACGAAAAATTGAAAATGAAGAAATTTTAATTTCAAACAGTTACCACTAAATAACTTTTTTAATATTGATGGCACATCAAATTCATAAATACATCTTTTTTGAACAAGTGTAGGGACCATATATTTTAAATCTTCGAAGAATACGTTGGACGGCGCAAGTACAATAGGCCAAAGAGTACATAATTTTTATGAAATTTCAATCGACTTTTCCACATTTCTGAAGTTTGATTGTCGCTAACTACCGCAAATTAAGATTTTTTGCCTTAAAAGCTTGTAAGCTAATTGCATTAGAAGTCCTTTATGCATTTCTATCAGTAGATAGCCATTTCAATGCAAATAAAAAAAGTTTTTGCCAAAAAACCAAAATTTCAAACAAATGAAAAGTTAAATGGAAATGTCCATATTTTGTAAAATTTTGTATAATTAAAAATTATTCTTCGCTTTTACCAAAAAATAATACAAAACATGTGAAAAACACCATTTCCTATTTTTTTATGAATTTAAAGAAAAAAAATTACTTGATTTTTAAATAATTTTACAAACACAACTAAATATTTCTCAAATACTGATTAAATGGTGTAATCTTAATATTTTATGGTATCGTATTTTTTGGTTTTTTGAGAACCGGTACCAGGATCAGAACCGGGAATACCGGTATTCCCGGGAATATATCAAGAACCGGGAAACCGGTACCAGAACCGGGAATACCGGTATTCCCGGGAATACCGAGAACCGGGAAATGGGGGGCACTAAAGGATACCAAACAAAAATTGTAATAAATGGAAAAATTAATTTAATATTTAAAAGTTAAAGAAGAAAAATAGAAAAAAAACTCTTAATTTAATTTATAAGGAAAAATATTAAAAATAATTTCAACGACACTTTGTTTTTTCTTTTTATTATTTATAAAAACTTAAATCTTTATATTTGTAGGTGATAATAACCTGCAAGGAGTAATTAATACACTGAAAAAAAACCTTGCTGACATAAAAGAAATGAATTCATTATTTTATTTTCATTTCACCAATAAAGGAATAAGCTTAAATATCATACATATTGGGAACAAATTTCATAAAATTTAATTCATTAAATTTCATAGTTTCATTAAAAAATTTCATAATTTTTTTTTTATAAAACTTGTATTTCTTTGACGCCTGTCAAGTCTGTTTATTCTGTATTTAGCGCGTAAAATGAGTCAAATAACAAACATAATTTTACTACAATCCGGGATATTTAATATTATTTCCTGGGTTTTCTTATGTATTACAAGTTAAGGTTGTCGAAAAATATTGTGTAGGAAAGCCGTGATCTGTGGAGAAAACTAAGTGAAACCATTAAAATAAGTGAAAGTTTATTTTTTCTAAAGGTGTCCATTAGTCTGTCCCGAAAAATAAAATTTAAGGTCATGCCAAAAAAATTATGCTCTTTCAAGAGCTGATATTGGAAAAAATAATCCAAAAAAAATTGGAGTCTGTCTTTGAAGTTTGTCCGCAACTGGTGTCAAAATTTTCAGAATATGGAGTACATTAATGGAAAAATAGTTGCATGATGAAATTAAATCCAATCATTCAATTTTTGTTGCAAAAACTAGTAAAAAATTATTTATTTATTTATATATTTTTTAAATTTTTAATTATAAGTTGCTTAAAATGGTACTAAAAAAACATGGACGATTTAAACTACCCTTTTGAGTTTGCTTGAGTAACGTCCGAGTTAATATGAAAATTTAAAGTTCAATATTACCAAAAACTTCAAAGTTATTTTTTTTCAAAATGCACTGGTGGACCAAAATTATGCCATGAAAACTTTTTTATGGTTTATATGGTTTTTTGGCTATAACTCGTCGACTAGTTGATATTTTTTCAATCTGTAAAAGGCAAATTATTACTAGAGACCTGACCAACAATTAAAATTGTTTAAAAAATTTATTTAAAAAATTTTTGTAGTGCTTGTGAAGCAAAATATTAAAAAAAAAATTAAAAAAAAAAAAAAATCCAACATTTTGCTTCATAAGCACCACAAAAATTTTCTAAATCAATTTTTTAAAAAATTTTAATTGTTGACCAGGTCTCTAGCAATAATTTGGCTTTCACAGATTAAAATAATATCACTTAGTCGACGAGTTTTTCCCTAATGTAATAAACATTCCGCTAATTTTGACACCAATAGCGGTCAAAACACACAATATTTTTTTTTTTACAAAAAAAACTACAATTGCGAACTTTAACAGTTTGTAGGGAGGCAAAGACAGACTCCAATTTATTTTTTTTTTTGATTATTTTCCCACTATGACCTCTCTAACACGCAGTATTTTTTTTTTGCTATTGCCAAGCGAAATTCCAAAAAGAGTTAATTTTGGGGCAGGATAATATACATGTAGCTCATTTACTGGAATAATAGTGTCATAACTTAAAATATTTGATTTTGCAGAAAACCCATTTAAAGTATATACACTAGGGCGGGTCGATTTGTATGGATTCAAAAAAACTGAAAAAACGTATAGCAAAAACAAAATCTACAAGAAATTCTAAGAAACTTTTCCAAAGAAACCATTGGTCTAAAATCAAACCCTATACCGCGCCTAACGACATGAAAATCCGTCCGTCCGTCTGTCTTTCTGTCTGTGTGAAACACGCTAACTTTCAAATGTTAGCGGAAGAATGAAAAATATATATGGCAAGCTGCTGAAACGTGGTGTATATATTTGTTATACTTCGGTCACATTAATACTAAATTTCATCGAAATCTGTCTAGTGGTTCATAAATTATTAGCAAAATGGGGAATTTCAGATGGGTTTTAACCCGAACTCCCGTGTTGAAAAAAACGCTAAATACGCTTTGAAAAGGAATGGTAAGCCAAAAAAAAAAATATTTTAGAAACTATTTTTGTCACTCAAAAAACTAAAAAAAAAAAAAATATTACACTCAAAAAAAAAAAAAAAAATACACTCAAAAAATTTACTCTCGAAATTTATATTTTTTTATAAAATTAAAAAAAAAAAATTTACTCAAAATAAATGAAATACTGATGAAAAAAAATATTCAGTTATAAAAAATTTTTACCGAACACAACGATATGCAACTCTCCAATTTCATCCAACAAAAGTAAATATGGGGCATTTCATGTCAAATCGGACAATTTGAATTTTTTTTTTTTTAGATTTTCCTAATTTGTTAACAGTTTTTAGTACCCTTCGAAAACTCCTAAGTAGGCTCCCATACAAAATTACATTTTTATAAAATTTGCTCCAACTGTTATTTGTATGGGAGCCTACTTAGGGAGTGGAGATAGGGCGTAGGTATGTTTTGAAAAAATGTTGTAGGGTAAAAATAAATGGGGATCGGTCTCACAAATGACCCCTCTCGGACGCACCATTGGGCCGGTAGAAGTTATTAAATAAAACAAATTTACAAAAAATAAAAAAAAATTGTATGGGGACCGCCTTAAAGATAGAGGGTAGGTGTGTTCAGAGAAAATGTTTGGACTAAAAAAATATTGTGAGTCGGTCACACATTTTGTTGCTCTAAGGGCACTATTAGGGCAGTTAGAGGGGTTGGAACAAATTTTAAAAAATGTCGTTTTGTGTGGGAGCCCCCTTAGAAATTGAAGATAGGGTATTAGTTTGTTCCAAAGAAATGTTAAGACGTAAAAATTAATGGGGGTCGGTCTTATAAAGGACCCCTCTATGACGCACCATTGGAGCAGTAGAAATGATTTTAAGATTGGAAAATTACAATAAAATTTTTTCAAAAAATTTTAAAAAATACTTAGTAATAATCGTTATCCCACGATCCTCCTGGGCAAAAAATTTGTAGAATTGATAGAAGTTTTACACAAAAAAATTTAAAAAAAATCCAAGAGTACAAACATTTTCAAAATGAGATTTAAATTTTAAAACTTAAAAATCGCATACTAGAGCGCTTTTAATAATTTTTTGGGATTTTTTTTTAAAAGTACGTAAAAAAACAAAAATTTTGAAAAAAAAAAAAATTGAAATTTGGACCATTATTGAAGAAGTTACCCAGGAAAATTTTTCAGAACCGATTCTGACAACACTTGTTCTAGAACAGGTTCTTCGGTAATCATACACTATTACACTTTAATTATTCAGAACAAGTTAAGTGAAAATTGTTGTAAAACATGTTCTCTGCAATCAAAGTTTCATTACATTTTGGTTCTCAGGAATTGAAAAAAAATTATGTGTCAAAAAAATTAAAAACTAAAATCATTTATTTTTTTTGTTAACCAAGGAAAGACACGAAATTCTCTTGAAATATCAGGATATAATCGTGAAAATTGTTAATAAAAAGGTCAGTAAGTTAAATTTTCATTGTATGGGTAGGGTCAAATACTAATAATATTATGTTTTTTATTTTTGTTTGCAGAAAATCCATGTTCTGGTTTGTCATTGTTGTAAGGCCCAAAATTCAATTTTGGAGGCGCGAAAGGATATATGTGTGTTAAGAACTGTGAATACTTCATGTCTGATATGATTGGATTTATCTTTTTTTAATAAATTAATGCAATTCAAAATATTTCTTTAATTCTCATTTCAGTTCCAAATTTTACTTCTAGAAGAACAAAAATATGTTCTAATTTTGCTTACAAACACCTGTTGCTTTTGGGACAATCCCTTTGTAAAAAGAATCGGTGTTGCACAAGAATTAGAACAGGTTCTAGGGAAGTATAAGTTGTTCCACAATCGGTTCTTTGCAACCGAAAATTTTGCTGGGTATGATTAAAAGAAGTTTGCGTAAAGGAACAAACTACCAATTTTTCAAAGTTCTATATCTTTTTAACGGGTCATCAAAAAAATCTGAAAATTTACCACGAAGGAGCTTTCGAAGGGTATTGAAAACTGTAAACAAGTTGGGAAAATCTAAAAAAAAAAGTTTTTCAAAGTGTCCGATTTCACATGGAATTCCCCATATGTTTTTTTTTTTTTTACGAAATATCACTATGATCTTCAATTACATACTTTTATTTACTAAGAAAAATCCGCTGCACCAGCTTCCCTTTGTAATTAATATACAAAGGCTTTGGAGGGAATCGAACCCACGTCCCCTGCACTTACTTTCAGAGTATCACGCTACATCTTAATATACTGCAGCCCAATATAAAATAAATAATGGAGTAAAATTATCATGGATTACCGATAAAAGCAGCTATTTATTGTTAAATTTTCTTATTATAATTTTTCGTCTGTGGCGTTTTTATTACAAATCAATCTAATTATTTATTTCTCCATTTCAGGGATTATATCTAATATACTTGCTGGTCAAAATCCCAAAAATTGGTCGAATTATATCCAGCGGTAATTAGTAATACATTGCCGCTGGATATGTTCTTGCAGCATATCGGTATATACAACTATGTTTTCTTTACATCTGAGGTGTAGGGTATGTTCAGCAACTTTGTAGAAAATATTATGGCAAATATTTTTGTGAAACATATTAACTCTCTAACTCCCTCTCATAACGGTATTTTCTAGATCTATTCAAATCGCAAAAAACACCACGAAAGAGGGGGAGGGTGTGGATGCAATGTTCTATAAAAATGTTGCCAATAAAATTTTACTATATACCTCAGAGCACACCAAAGCCGAAAAATTAACACAAACGCCAAAAAAAACAGTCAAAATCTATGTTTTGCTTATGAAAAAAAGGACGGACGGACAAATCTTGATGTTGTTAGGCGCGGTATAGAGTTTGATTTTTGAAACAAGGTTTCTTTGGGAAAAAAATCGACCCGCCCTAATATACACCCTAAAAAATGAGTCCAGTTTCCTACTATAAATAGGGTAAATTTCAACAAATTCAAAAAATATACTACTATAAATTGAGTAATTTTCCAATATTTTTAAGTAGAATTACGCAATTTGTTTAAATTTACCCAATTTATAGTAGGAAACTGAAATCATTTTAATTAGAGTGTAATTAAAACTGGTTTTCCATTGAAAAAATCCGGTGCATAGAAAATGTACACTCTAAAAAAATGAGTCCAGTTTCCTACTATAAGTTGGGTAAATTTCAACAAACTCCAATAATATACTACTGTAAATTGGGTAAATTTTCAATAATTCTAAGTATAATTACGCATTTTGTGTAAATTTACCCAATTTATAGTAGGAAACTTCTGAAAACATTCAGTTGTAAAGATATTAACACGAATTTTTAACACAATGTAAAGCAAATAACTACGTAATATTAGGTCCGTTCGATTAGCTTACTACAATCTATTATTTTTATTACAGCTGGAAATTTTCAATTCAAAAAGTAAACAAAACTTTCCAGTTGTAGTAAAAATAATTTTGAATTTTTTATAATCGATATTAACTCAAAAATCATGTTTTTTGAGTTATGCCACTATACAAGTAAATGAGCGATATGTAGGTAGTACCATTTGAAAGTTTGTGTTCCTGCAAACAACTTTGAAATATTTTTGCGTAGAAACCCTTCAACATTTTTGGATTCTTCTAAATTTAGCGTATGAGAAATATTTAATTATATCGTTGTTTAATATTGCTCATTCGTCTTGAGGTACGATTTAAATTTTCATTACACTACACTCATAGAAATTTGTACATGACAAATGAAAATCTACATTAATAGTATGAAAAATGACGTTAAAAAGGAACCTATGTAGGGTTTCATTGAATTAATGAAAAATATATCATAAAATCTAATTGCAAGAACAAGTTTCATTAAATTAATGAACATTGTTCATACAAAATATAAATTGTATTTTATGAAATTTTTCATTGAAGTAATGACATTTTTTAATTCTATGAAATACTTTCATTGAACAAATCCTACTTTTCATTTTTGAAATGAAATACTTTCATTGAATAAATGCTACTTTTTATTTTTAAAATGAAATATACAAATTTATGAAATTGTAAAAATTTTTTATAGAATTAAAAATAATAAAACACTCCGTGCCGGTGCAATAGACTTCATGGTATTGTAAAACATTAGTTAAACCACGAAGCAAAATAAAATAGCGCGAATTTAATATATAAAATTAATAATTTACTTTTTATTTTAAATTTCATAAACTAAAGTCTGAAAAATTCACAAAGTTTTTAAATTTTTTCAAATTTTTATTTCATATCTATAGACTTCACTCAGTTTTCTCAATAACATTTCATTTTAAGTTTCGTATAAAAATTCTGAAAAAAAATCACAAATTATTTCTTGCCGCCCTAATCAGCTGTTCCTTTTTTTGTGAGTAAACTAACAGACTAAACAGACCCGACAGGACAGGTCTCAAAAAACCAAATTTTATAAACAAAACTTAGTGACATTTTTTAATGAAACTACGAAATCTAATGAATCAAAATTAATGAAAATCTTTCACAATATGTATGAAATTTCATTCAGCATATGAAATATTTCATTGTTGTTATGAAACAAAGTTAATGAATTTCATTCATTAGTGATACGAAGCGTTTTTCTTACAGTGTAGCTTACAGAGATTTTGATCCACGGCAGGCTGCATTCATTTTCAATGTAAAATCATACGCTGAATCCGAAAATCCACTCCAAAGTTTCAGAAGTAAAACATTTTTTGAGATATCGACAACTTTTCAAATTTTCATCTTTTTAAAAAAGTGGTTTTACTTAAACTAAAATATCTCCAGAACAAATTGATGGATTTCATTGATTTTGGTTTTAAATTAAGGGTAATGATCTATCAGCCCTACAAACATTATTCAATCTGAATATAGCCTTAGAATCTATTAATCGATATATCGACAATTCTGCTTCAATATTAAAAAAATTTGGCAAAAAAAGAAAATTACTTGATTTTTTCTGTAAGTACAGATCGAGCACGGGCTCTAATTATATTTGTTATAAGGGTTCTAGTTGAAAAAATGAAGAAGAAAAATTGAATTTCTAAACATTATAGACATTTCTGGTATTTCCTATACCGGTTTCAAACACCCCAGTTAGTGTCCTCATCACACAGTGGTTTCCCCCATTGGCCAAAAATAAAAAAATTTATGTTTTTTTTTCTAAGCTTTATTGCACTAAATTTATTGATAACAATCTAAATTTTATGAATCTAACCAATTTTCTGATTTTTTTAACGAGATTTGATGTTTGTGTTCGTTGGAAGTGGCATATATTGTGGTTGCATAGTCATAAAATAATACTTTAGTTTATCTAAGAAGTTATTCGCGATATTGTGGCAGAAGTTTCCAAAAACCCAACAAACATTTAATTTTAACCTATTTTGTACCAAATTAAATAATAAAAGCTGCAAAAATATAAGCCCATTAAAAAATCCTTGAAGAACACTTATTTCACCTTTTCAAAATACACGTTTTTTAAAAACTACTTTTTCACATAGACTTTTAGTTATTTGGCCCTCATCTGCCCACCACTTTTTATACATCAAATTGAAGATTTTTAACCCCTCTTGAAATTAAAAAATATTGTGGCCGCGGGTTTTTGCATATTTTCGCATATGGTTGTGGTTTACATAGTCATCCAACGAAAAATGGTGAAAAATTGCATTTTGTTTTGTACAATTTCTTTTTAAGAATATAAGTAAAGTGAAATATTCTTTAATTGTTGTTATTTTTAACTTAATATTGCAATTTTACGGTATTTGGCTTACAGTTCTGAGTAAAGAGAAAACACTTTTTTTAAAGAAATTATCCTTCCCCCTTAATTTTTTAGTGAAAAAATTTGCCCTTTGACGATTCCGCATTTCTGGGCAAAGCTATTTGCTACTAGCTTTGATTTTTAAGATCTGCAACCAATAACAGTTACTAGTGTCCGACAGAATACACCTTTTTTGGCCGAATATTCGGCCAAATTTTCACTATTTGGCCGAAACCAAAGCCGAAGCCGAATATTAAAAAAAAAAGTATTTTAGTATTAAAAACAAGAAAAACAAGAGTGTTAAATTCTGCTGTTAAATTCCAGGGTCGTTTTCTTTTTTTGAGGAGTGGGGGGGAAGGTGGGCAGTGGTCATTAGGGGGGGCAAATTTCCCCTCGAAATATATGCTTAAAAATCTTTCTTATGCTTTTTGCACTTAAGAAATACAAGTTTATCATTATTTTAACAATTTTTTTAATCCAAAAGGGGGCGGGCTAAAAAAACGATATTTTTTAATCCCCCGGGTCCAAATTTAGAACTTTGAGCTTCTTGAGGCATAAAAATGTTGCATTGGTTAAACAAAAACACAAAAAATCATGTAAAAATATGGTGTTTTTCAGAGGTTGGTTTAGTTCCTCAAGGGGAAACTTTTTTCCCCCTGGCCCGATTTTGCCCATCTCCGAACTTAACCAGCCTATGACCATAAGACATATTTGTGCCAAACTTCAGATGTATATCTCTTTTATTTTGGGCTGTATCGTGTCTTTCACAGACAGACTGGCAGACCGACAGACGGACGGACGGACGGACATCCCTAGAATGTCTTAGAATCGATCACTGATCAATAATATGTGGTCCTAGATCGATATTTCGATGCGTTACACACGGAATGACAAAGTGAGTATACCCCCATAATGTGGTTGGAGGGTATAAAAAGTAAATCTTAAAACAAATCTTTAAGCCAATTAACCCTTCAAAGATCAAATCGCTATTGTGGCTACAGATGTTAATATTTTTTCCTACAAATTTGCAAACTTTAAGTTCTTCGGGCATACTATGTGCTGAAAAATTTTGAAGCCCCTTGTTTTTTTAGTTTTGAATATATTGATTTTTGACCGCTTGTCCATATAAGGGAAACCACTGTGCATCAGTAGGATTTTAAATGTCGGTTTGTCTTGTCAATGAAAACTGTTTTTTATATATGTGAATATTTATAGTTTCTACAGAATAAATTTTGACAGTTTCCAACACTACAATTTCACAAAGGAGAAAAAATTCTAAAATTCGTTTTTCTTTTCGCAGTTCAAGTCCGATCTAATACGAAGATATTAAGATGGTTTTGAGAAAAACCCGTTGAAAACTGTACAGCTTATATCCATTTGAGTAAAAATGCAGAAATTCAGTTTGTACACATTTTTAGTTTATTGAGTGTAACACCAATTTGCTAATTTTGAAAAGTTGTTTGATTCACCAATTTGCTAATTTTGAAAAGTTGTTTGAAATCAGAAATTTTTTTAAGATATTGTTAAA
>CAWUER010000630.1:0-39535 GCA_963921195.1 Pegoplata infirma
TCTAAATTGTAATTGTTTTTCTAGAAATTTTGGGGCGTTTTCCAAATTTTAATTTAACTTATTTGTTTGCCTTGTTGTTTAAAGTATGTTAAAACCGGTTAAAAGGTAAAAAACCATCATAGACAATATTTCCCTTAAAAACTTACTCACTCTTGTATAGACTAAAACTTAAGATGGTGTTTAATGCGATTTCCATGGGCTGAGCCCCAGTCGCTTCTGTAAATTTGTTATTGGTCCTGCCCTTTCTACGATGTTCCAAGATATATTTTCGGTCCTTTTATTATTTGAATTTTACAATGAAACATTTGGAGGGATGGATATCAACGTAAACATTAGTTCCGTTGGCTTATCTTACATTTAGATTGTAGGAATTTTCCCGCTTGGTTGCTCTTGAAATAACCACGTTCATCATGAATTTTATCATCCGACGAATAGGCATGAAGCGAACATTTTACTTTTGACGCAATTCCTTTCTGAGGGATGACGGCCAATTTTTGGTACTAATGTATGCTGTTATTTGGCAGCATTTTTGTAAGGAGTGGCACAGTGGGGAAAAATTGACTTTTTTTGTCCGATTTTGCCTACAGGTCGCAATTCTTAACCGATTTCAGTTTTTCTTTTTTTGAAATTAAGCTAATAAAATTCCTCATCGGTCTGTCATGGTGGATTTCTAAAAATCATTTTT
This sequence comes from Pegoplata infirma, assembly GCA_963921195.1. Lineage (NCBI taxonomy): Eukaryota > Metazoa > Arthropoda > Insecta > Diptera > Anthomyiidae > Pegoplata > Pegoplata infirma. The sequence goes on from CAWUER010000630.1 coordinate 686, forward strand.
GTTTTATTTCAATATTTTTTTAAATTTCAGAAAATATTAATTTTTTTAGAATTTTTGCTCTAAAAAATGTAATAGGCAGGGGACGAATAAGCTGTATAGACAAAATAAAGGTATTTGAACCCCTTATAAATGACATTAATATTATTTGTTAATTTATTATTATTTTGGTTTTTATAAACATCTGAAAACTTAAAAATGTTCACTTTTAAGTACCTATATCATTTTAAATAATGTACCAATTTCAATGAATTTTTTTTTTAAATTAAAGCTTATCATTTTCTTAACCATTATTGGTATATAAAGTATTTTTGCAACTCTTTTTTTCGAATTTACAATGTAACAACTTTTTTTTTAACAGACTAAAAAATAATTTTGAAATTCCAAAAATCATAAGGTAAAATTTAAGCAAAAAAATAAAATATTTGTTTCAAAAAATTTTGTGTACCAATAATGACTAACAAGGGAAGTATCTTAACCCTTATGAACCGATTTGCATGAAACGTAAAATATATATAAAAGAGACAATTCTAAGGTTGGGGTGTCTCGGCTTATCGGCCATATCGGGGATTTAGGGGTTCAAAACATGGGTCAAAATCTGGCGAAAAAACAGTTTTTTTGGTGTTTTCAGCCATTTCTTTGTAAGAAACTGTATGATGTTTACATATGAGAGGAAAGGTTTTTTAATGTCTATCCAACGGTGGCACCACCTTGTAAAAGTTTGGCTTCGTTAAATACTTTTTTCATGAAAATGTGTAAATTTTGGGGGGGTATTTATATGAAGACATAGAGCTACGATGTCCATATAAATACGAAATAATCTTTATTAAATTTAAGTCGACACGTATTTTTGCTCTAGAGGATATTCCTGTTAGTTCGGGAGTTATCGAAATTTTCCCGGAGGTCCACATTGCTTCATAAGGGAACAATGAAATTTTGAAACACTGATATGGCCGATAAGCAGAGACACCCCAACCTTAAAATCGTCTCTTTAATATATATATTAAGTTTCAGGCAAATCGGTTCATAAGAGTTAAGATACTTCCCTTGTAAGCAAAACATAAGCTTTATTCTAAAATAGATTTTATTGAAATTGGTACATTATTTTTTAAGATATAAGCTTTTAAAAGTGAAAATTCTTGAATGTTTGTCTGGTTATAAAAACCAAAATAATAATATATTTTTAAATACCAATCACGTCGTTGATAAGGGGTTCCAATACCTTTAATTTTGTCCATAAAGCATATTCGTCCCATGCCTAATACATTTTTTATTGTAAAAAAAACTGAAAAAATGAAAATTTTCTGAACTTTAGGAAAATATAAAAAGTAATCCGATTTTTTTTTTCAAAAATCCACCATGACAGATTGATGCGGAATTTTATTAGCTTAAATACAAAAAAAGAAAAGTCAAAATCGGTTAAGAATTGCGACCTGTAGGCAAAATTGGACAAAAAAAGTCCATTTTTCCCCACTGTGAGTGGGTAACGAGTTATTTTTGGGCTAGTGGTAGCTACTTATTTTTAGGACTAATGTATGCTGTTATTTGTAAGGAGTGGGTAACTAGTTATTTTTGGGCTACTAGTAGCTCATTATTTGTGGTACTAATGTATGTAGTTTTTCAGTAGCATTTTCGTAAGCGAGTGGGTATGCGGTCATTACTCCAATGACATCGCCATGTTAAAATAATGAGTGTTTCACCAACCTACACTCATAGAAATATCTTAGTAGAAAAATTAGTAAACCCATTGTAGATCAAGTTTTACAGAATCTTGCCGTATTCAACAAAAATTAATGTTGATATCGTTCATAGCTGTATTATTGATTTTTTTTATTTGGATTTTTTGGAAAAAAATAAAATACTTTGATATTTTAGTTGGCTATCAAAAAATAAAATGTTTTGTTATTTTATTTATTTTGGTTTGAATAAAATAAAATTTTATTTTATTCAAATTCATAAAAATGAAATAATATTTCTTTCCAAAAAAATCAAATAATTTTTTCTGATTGCTTATTCAAACAAACAAAATAGAATTTTTCAAAATAATCACCAAAAATTTGTGATTTTTTTTGGTTATTCACAAAAATTCAAATGAATAACATATTATTTAAACAAAAAAAAGAAATATTCTTGGAAATTTTGTGTTTGAAAAATAATTTTTTTTTTATTTATTTTGAATTTTATTATACAGTAAAACACACAATTATTCTTACAAACCACTATTGTTTTACTTATTTAAGGTTTTCTTTACTAAAACATTAATTAGATTATTTTTAATTTTTTCCCAAATTGACTTTTACTGATTAAAAAATGTTCTTAAAACATTTTCTTATGGAAAATACTCTAGTTGATTAGACTTTTCGATATTTTTCTTAAACAATAAAAAGTCGTGAAAGGATGTATAATTACTTAAATACCTTTAATTGTAAAGGTTTATTTTGCAAAACATTGAGATTTTTAAGGGTTTTTGCTTTGCTGACATTTTTAAGAAAATATTCTTTAGTATTAACTGTGAAATGTTTCTACTACACAAAAATTATTTTAATCGAAAAAAATTTCATTCTTTATACAATTGAACATTTTTGCAATAGAAAATGCATTATTCTATTTTTAAAATTTAAATGCATATTTGCTTATAATATTTTTTTATTTTTGACTACTTTTGATGTAAAACTGATGTTGTACTGATGATGTAATTTATTGTGATTCTCTAGCACATAACGATCTATCCGTCTATCCCTCATTTTACGGATTAACTGTTATATTTTTTAAGCGAGATACATTGAAGTCTACCAAAAGGGAAAAAATATTCTACGAATTAGTGCATGAAATTTCACTGGGGAAGTATCATATTGAAAATAATTAAAATAATAAGTTATAATATATCAAAAATGTTTCAAATTTACTTTATAACTATATCACATAGGCCAGGTAAAATTTGTGACTTTGACCAACCAAGTAAAACACGGGTGGTTGGAAACAGTTTTTGCCTAAAAGTGCGAATACTATATTTTCTTTTTTGAATACGTATTTGGAATGTCTAAGAATAATATAGAAACAAAAACCAAAACATCGATCGAGCACTTTTTTCAAAAATCGCGGTTGAATTGCAAAAGATTATTATATTCGAATTTTCTCGAAAACTAGAGATATCAAAAAAAAAACAAATATTATTTGGAATTATGCATTTATATAAAGTATTCAAAAAAATTTACATTGCAGTATTCAAACGGTCAAAAAATAAACATAATTATTTTGAATGTATTTTATATGGTATGGAATTGGGCACATTTTTAAGCGCGAAAAACACAAAAACGAAACAAGCTACAGCATTTTAGATGACAGATTTGGATTCTACAGGTCCATATTATATAAAATCCACTCTTAGTTTTTGACATTAACGCAATAATGTCTAACAGTGGTGCTACAAAAACGCTTATAAATAACATTTTTTAAATTTCTATTCCGAATATCTCGAAAACGAGAAGCTATAGAGAAATTGCATATTTCATAGAGTATGCGGTACGTTTACGTTTTTAGACTAACTACTTACAATTAGACCTTAAAGCTAAGTACTCTGTTTCTTACGGTGAAAATTTGACATAAACTTTAAATGCCTCAAATCGCAATAAAACATTTAAAAATCAACAACTTTTGACAATTATAAGAAAGAAACGATCATAACAAAACTGAAATGTCACTTTTTCACGGCAATTTAAATTGTCTTGTATAATAAAAATGCGTGAAAACTTTTTTATCAATTTCCCTATAATTCCTCGCGTTGCCAAAATTTATTTTTATACCCTCCACTCTAGTGATAGAGGGTATATATAAGTTTGTCATTCCGTTTGTAACACATCGAAATATTGGTCTAGGACCCCATAAAGTATATATATTCATGATCCTTGATCGATTTTAAGTCGATCTAGCGATGTCCGTCCGTCTGTCTGTCTGTCCGTAGAAAACACGCTAACTTTTGAAAGACTTTACGGAGGCTCCTGAAGTTTGACATATATGTTTTATATTTACCGGGTCAGGTTGGTGTTGCAATCCAGCGAAATCGGTCAAGTGGTTCAAAAGTTATGAGCAAAAGAGTAAATTTCGGCAAGGGTATTTTGCGAATTTACGAGATTAAAATCCCTCTCTATTCTGAGGGGGCTGAAGCTTAGCATATATATTTGTCGTTCCCCAAGTCTGTTTGGTTTTGAATTTCAGCAAAATCGGTTCAGTGGTTCAAAAGTTATAAGCAAAGCTCTGAATTTCACAGTAGTTTCACCCTAAACTGTTGAAAACTCGTTAAACAAGTTTTAAAAGCATGGTGAAATACCAGTTTTTTAAAACTTGTTGTTTTCTTGTCGTGGGGTGCAGTGTAGTTGTTAGCAGGGTTGTCAGATTTTTTTGTTGTTGTTGTCAAAATAAACAAGTTCTTCATGCTAAAATCAGTGTTTAGATTTATCGCCAAAATCGCCAAATTGGCGAGAAATCGCCATATCTGACAGCCCTGGTTGTTAGACAAGTAAATATTTGTTATTGTTTTTGTAACTGTATGTAAATTTTATCATAAAATTTAATTTTCTAGTCCCCTGGATTCAACTGCAGGACGTTGAAGTTCTTCTGCCATAGAAATATTTCATTTGCTTCTGCCTTTTTTCAAATTTTTAAATATGATCCGATTTGGCCCATTTCCGTACTTAACCAGCCTCAGACCATAAGATATATTTCTGCCAAATTTTCGCAGTCTTCCACAGACGAACGGACGGACATCTGCAGAATGTGTAACAATCGATCACTAATAAATAATATATATTTTATGGTTTGTTAGATAGATATTTCGATGCTTACACACGGAATGACAAAGTGAGTATACTCCTTAAACCAACCTATGAAAGTCGCCAATTTTTACAGATTTTTATACTTTTCTTTTTCTGCATAAGTTTATAGCTCTGCACTTGGAATTTCCTAAATCACAACTTAACTTTTCTGAATTCAAATGGACTTTTTATAAATTACAATTTATAAGAACCTGATATTAAAACAAAACTGTTTTGTAAGAATAATTTTTTGTTAAACTGTACAAAATAAATAAAATAGTTTTTTTTTCAAACACAAAATTTTCAACAATATTTATTTTTTGTTGTTTGAATAATACGTTATTTATTTAAATTTTTGTGAATAACCAAAAAAAATCACAAATTTTTGTTGATTATTTTGAAAAATTATATTTTGTTTGTTTGAATAAAAAAAATCAGAAAAAATTATTCGATTTTTCGTTATTCAAATAAAATCAAAATAAATATTATTCATTTTCAAATATTTAAATAATCTGTTATTTGATTATTTTTGAAAAAATATTGTTATTTATTCATTTCGTTATTTCAATCATAGCATACAGCTATGATATCGTTGAATAACACTACGTAACATCAAATTTGCGACAAGAGGTCCGACCATCATTTCTATATAATTAAGGCATGCTGATTTCAATGGTGAAGTCCGTTTTTTAATCAATGGAACAGTTTTCTTGCAAATCTTCATCAAAGTTTTGCCCATTTTTTTGCGGTTTTTTATTTAAAAAAAAAATGTGCTTGCACAAATTTAAATTTTTTTGATTCAGGAAATGTGGATTAGACCCATAGCAATATATCAAGTACGAATTTGGATTAAATTGTTTTCGTTTAAGTGGTAAAAATCGCGATTTTTACCATAATTTATTAATTTTGCGATTTTTTTGGCAACTCCGTAAATTATTTCAAGACCTGATCTGATTTATGTAAAAAGACTAATGTGAGTTATTAATTTATGCAAAAAAAAAAATTATATAGATGTAAGTTTTTTTGCAATTCGCGAAAAATCTTTTTGTTATAAAGGTGGCATCCGTTTAAAATGAGATGAATCGCTTCATCTTTTAGTATAATATGTAAGCATGCCTAAAAACCTTATGTTTCAAATTTCAAGCAAAAAAGTTTATATTTGCAAAAGTTTTCTTCACAAAAACTGTTTTTAAAATACCTTATTTAACAAAATTTTTATATTTATGGCTAACAAAACATAAAAATAAATAACATAATTTTAGGGATTTTAACAAAACAAAAATTTTAAAAATTTTATTTAAATTTTTTTTAATGAAACAAAAAATAAAAATAAAGTTAAAAACATTTTTTAATGCTTTTGTTTTTTATAGGTTTGGTTAGGGATCTCTCTTAATATATACCACACATATTCTGCTAGCATAATTTTGTTATTATTTGAATGAAAACTTTTTTTTCGAAAGGTGCTAGTTGCTGATGAAACCGTTCCCCGTGTTCATCAGAAACATCTCCGAAGCATGCTGGAAAAAGGTCAGGATGGGCATGTAAAACATGAACTTTTAAGGACATTAAAACTTCCATTTCTTTATAGTTTTTGATCATTTCGGATACGAACTCCTTAAACATCACAGATTTATTGTTTCCTAATACTTCATTTATTACGTTCTTTACTGATATCCAAGCTTCTTTTTGGGAAGCATTAAGCCAAAGTTCAAAGTTATCATCTGCCATAAGCTTTCTAATGTCAGGACCCACTAACACGCCTAAAATACATAGTACAATTTAAGAAACAAAAATTATAGAAAATTTTGCTACACTCACAAAAATAAGTAAAGAATTATTATTTGTTCACAAAAAATAGTACCTCTGTGAAACAAAAGTACTCAAAACAACGTTTTTGACATTCAAAAAAAATTTCACACAAAAAACTTTCTATTCAAAATGTTCATTTGCAACTTAAATTTTTCTTTTTACATTCAACAAAAATTTTACACTCAAAAAAAAATTCTCTAAAATTGGATTTTTTATTTAAATACAAAATATATTACCAAACACTTAATCAAAATAAAATTTTTTGGCGACAAAACATTTTTTTAAAAAAACAAAGTTTTTGAAACTCAAAAAAATGTTTACAGAAAAAATTATTAAATTAACACTAAAAAAAATTTAGTTAAAAGGAAATTTCTTTATTCAAAATGTTCATTTGCAACTCAATTTTTTTTTTAACATCTATCAAAAATTTTGCACTCAAAAGAAATTCTCTAAAATTGGATTTCTTATTTAAAAAAAAAAATATTTTTAAAACATACAAAACTTACTTAAAATAAAACTTTTGGGCTACAAAATATTTTTTTATAGATAAAACAATTGGCATTGCTTAAAAAATGTGTTTGCACTTAAATCAATTTTTTTTTTGAATAGTCAAAATTAAAAAAAAACCTACCGTTGAAAACAAAACTGGTTTTAAAGGTTTTAAAAAACCGGTCCAATCCCTCTACACTATAGTGTCCCTTACTTTGGAAAGGTTTGAAATGTTGAAACGGTACCCGCTCATTTTTTTCCTTTTGACTTAAAAATAACTGAGAAAAAATTTTACACCCCTAAGACCATGCCTTCACTACGTGACGGGGCCTAAAGGGCCTAAAAAATCATTTTTCCATACCAAAAAATTGTTTTTTTGATTTTAAATTTTTTTGTTATTAATTATTATATTACTTGGTTAGCTTATTCATGACAAAAAATTTGATTTTGGTGAGATAAGGCTTTCAGCTCTAGAACACGATAAAGATGTCACAGATACAAATAATATTTTTTATGAATATATATCATTTAAATCAACATAGTAACTAAAAGCGTTGCTCGACAAAACTAAAAAAAAAATATTTTTTAAAAATTTTTTACCGTTGGATCCCAACGTCTCAAATTTTTTTTTTTCGAAAAAGATAAAGACGTAACAGATATGAATAATATATATTTTTTTAATATATATCATTTAAATCAACATAGCAACTTAAACCGTTGCTTGTCAAAACTTAAAAAAAAAATATTTTTTTAAAATTTTTTACCGTAGGACCCCTGCGGCTCAAAATTTTTTTTTTCCAAAAATTTTTTAGAGCTGAAAGCCTTATTCCACCTAAATCAAATTTTTTGTCGTGACCAAGTAATATAATAATTAATAACAAAAAAATTAAAAATCAAAGAAATTTTTTTTTGGTTTGTATGTGATGATTTTTTAGGCCCTTTAAGGCTCCGTCGCGTAGGAAAGGCGTGGTCGTAGGGGCGTAAAAAAAAGCCTTTTAAAATTAAAAGAAAAGTTTGTAACTTTTTTTTTGCTACCTCCTCTAGTAAAAATTACGAGCTTTTTTGTAAGTTTTTTACTAATAAAATTGTTAATTTACAAGTTTTTTTTTGTAAATTTACAACATTTTTTACAAATGTAGCAACTCGCATCTTTTAAAACTAGTAGATTTCTCACATGCCAAATTTCCGGTGCATTGTCATCTGTTTTTTTGCAAATTGGACAGTCATTTTATTTTGAAAACCAATATGTTTAAAGTTTATACTTACAAAATCATTTAAAATATTTCATTAGATTTAAGTGAATCCCCTTAATATATTTTATTTTTGCTATCGTAAAACTCCTAAAACTATGTTATTTATTTTTATGTTTTGTTAGCCATAAATATAAAAATTTTGTTAAATAAGGTATTTTAAGAACAGTTTTTGTGAAGAAAACTTTTGCAAATATAAACTTTTTTGCTTGAAATTTGAAACATAAGGTTTTTAAGCATGCTTACATATTATACTAAAAGATGAAGCGATTCATCCATTTTAAACGGATGCCACCTTTATAACAAAAAGATTTTTCGCGAATTGCAAAAAAACTTACATCTATATAATTTTTTTTTTTGCATAAATTAATAACTCACATTAGTCTTTTTACATAAATCAGATCAGGTCTTGAAATAATTTACGGAGTTGCCAAAAAAATCGCAAAATTAATAAATTATGGTAAAAATCGCGATTTTTACCACTTAAACGAAATCAATTTAATCCAAATTCGTACTTAATATATTGCTATGGGTCTATTCCACATTTCCCGAATCAAAAAAATTTAAATTTGTGCAAGCAGATTTTTTTTTAAATAAAAAACCGCAAAAAAATGGGCAAAACTTTGATGAAGATTTGCAAGAAAACTGTTCCATTGATTCAAAAACGGACTTCACCATTGAAATCAGCATGCCTTAAATATATAGAAATGATGATCAGACCTCGTGTCGCAAAAAATTTTTGGTTTTTTGTAACGTAGTGTAATCAGTAAAGTTGAATCAACTATTTACAACGATTATACAGAATTCAATAGATAAAACCAAAAAAGAAAAAACAACCCTGTTCGTTCATTTTTGTATTATCAAGTTGGTACACTCATAAAAATATCTTAGTAGAAAAATTAGTAAACCCATTGTAGATCAAGTTTTACAGAATAATTCCGTATTCAACAAAAATTAATGTTGATATCGTTGAATAATCAGTATAGCTGATTCAACTGTTACAATGGCGTATACAGTGGGGGTGTTCTGTAATTTATGCGAAAAGTTTTCGCATCGAAAAGTATGAAACAAAAAATTCCATCGTTTCTCGATTCTGGAAAAAAAGCTGTTTCTGTATATCAATGCGAAAACGGCAGCAAATTTATTGGAATATTCCAAATCAGCTGTCAAAAAGGTAAACAAGGCGAGAAAATAATAAAAATCACAACAAAAAAAACGCAATTTCACATTTTTTTAAACAACACTCGTAACATTGGCAAACAAAAATTAAATAATAAATTAAGTTAATAAAAATAATGTGTAGTATATCATTAATAATATTAGTTGATAGTATTTTCTTAAAAAAAATAATGTTTTTTATTTATTATAACTCAAAAGTTGTTTAATTTACGAAATATCGCACCATTTTTAAATGTGAGTGATTTTGACACTTCAACTTCAAAAGTTTTCGATCAATTGGTTTACAGAAACAGTTTTTCTCGCATCTTTCCAATAATTTTGAAAAAAAATCATATTTGACAGAAAGTTTCCGCATAACAAAATTACAGAAACAGTCGAATGCGAAAAGTCAGGTTTTGTGCCGATTCACGATGTTTCTGTTTCGTTTTTCATATTTCATGTGAGAAATCTTTCGATTCGAGAGTTATAGAACACCGCTACAGAATTCAATAGATAAAACAAAAAAGAAAAAACAACCCTGTTCGTTCGGTTTTTTTTTATTATAACGAGTGAACGAGTGAGTTGGTAGCAATGTGTTTGTCTCTTATAAAATTATTTAATGTGTTTGTTTCTTATAAAATTATTTAATATTAGAAGAATAAATAAAAATAGGATCTGTAAATATTTGGTAAGTAATAAAATACATTGATTACTTTATGTATTCATACTTTATTAAAAAGTTTTTTGTTTTTTTTTAGGATTTTGTTTTGGTATCATCAGATAACTAGAGAATGGCTAATGGGTGCTTAACATGAATAAACGAAGTGTGTGTGAAAATCTTTGTGAAAATCTTCAAATATTGCAGCTAAAAAGCCGGAAATAAAAAAAAATATTGTGATTTATACTTAATAAAAGAATATTTACATATAACAACAAGCTTTTTTTTTAATAATAAAATTTCTTATAGGAACAAAAATATGAGTTGAATTTACATAAAATACGAGTTGATTAACAAAAAAACGAGTTGATCAACTTTTACAAAAACTGACAACAATTTTTATTGAAATCAACATAAATATTTGTAGGGTCAAAATCAACAATGATTTCAGTTGAATTTACAACGATTTTCGTTGGGAATACAATGATTTTTGGTTGAGTGTAGCAATGCATTGCAATGTGAAATTTGTTTGTCTCCTATAAAATTATTTTATGTGTTTGTTTCTTATAAAAATATTTAATATTATAAAAATAGTATCTGATGATCAGATTCTGATCTGTAAATATTTGGTAAGTAATAAAATACACTGATTACTTTATGTATTCATACTATATTATAATTTTTTTTTTGTTTTTTTTTTAAGGTTTTTGATTTGGTGTCATTAGAAAACTGGAGAATGGCTTACGAGTGCATAACATAAATAAACGAAGTGTGTGTGAAAATCGCGTATTTAAATATTGCAACTTAAAAAGCCGGTGATAATTCTAAAAGATATTGTGATTTATACTTAATAAAAGAATATTTACAAATAACAACAAGCTTTTTTTTATAAATAAAATTTCTTATATCAACAAAAATATGAGTTGAGTTTACAAAAAATACGAGTTGATTTACAAAAAAACGAGTTGATCAACTTTTACAAAAACTGACAACAATTTTTATTGAAATCAACATAAATATTTGTAGGGTCAAAATCAACAATGATTTCTGTTGAGTTTACAACGATTTTCTTTGGGAATACAATGATTTTTGGTTGAGTGTAGTAACTAGCTACCACCACAGACTAAATACAGACTCGACAGTAGAGTTTTACAAGAAAAAATGGGGAAAAACTAAGCGATTTTAGGAGAAAACACAGCGGTTTTTAGTCCGTTTTACGCTAACATGGCAACACTTTCTACGACTTAGGAGTGAGTGAGACAACAAAAACCGATCTGGCATCCATTTTTCTTATGGCGCGTTATACCAGTTTTCTCTTTCTAACCTAATTCGTAGAATAATTTGAAAATATTAACCATATGGTTAGAAAATACTTTTTTGACACCTGTCATATTTGTCGAGTCTGTATTAGTCTGTGCTACCACCATCTATTTTAAGGCGAAAACCTGATTACTTGGTAATAGAAGTTTTTACTGGGCAATGCATGTGCAATAGTTTTCTCAACATAAATACACTCAGAAAATTATTGCAGTTACTACATGACGGTCGTTTGTGTACACTGATGCCAACTTTTTTTGGCAAAAAACCGCTAAATCAGGAAAAAAAATCTCCAGAAAACACCAGATTCAAAAACAGAAAATAAATTTAGCTATTTAATAGCTAAATATCATGAAATTTCAAATGTAACGGTTTTTTTCAAGGATGGGTACCAATTCGATAAAAGTATTGGTATTGGTATTGGTTTTTAAAATTATATTAGTATTGGTATAGGTATTGGTTTTCATTTTTTGTTGAATTGGTATAGGTTTCGGTATTGGTTTTGAATTATTTAGGTATTGGGTATTGGTATTGGTTTTAGCCTCGAATCGGTATCGGTTTTAAATAAGTATTGGTATTTATCTTATATCGGTTTTGGTATTTGTATGCAAAAGGTTTTGTCGTTAATATCAATTAATTTAACGTAAGTCGTCCTTCTGTCCGCCCAACAGTGCACACTGGGGCGAGATGGTACACTGAGGGAAAAAAGCATATTTAAATCAAACATTTTCGTTTTTAATTTAAAAATGCTACATTATTTTCCAAAAATTTTATTATTTATATTGAAATTTGTTGATTTAAAAATAAATATTTTTGTTTTAAAGTTGTTAACCTCTTAATTTAAAAATGAATAATCTCGTATTTATTAAGCTGTCGTAAAAGTTCGTTACAAATTTGAGTTATTGCCAATTAAAATTTTCATTCTAAAAACTATATTATTTCATTTTCAATTTGATGTCAAACAATTTTAATTTTAGTTGTGAATTGACATTTCAAAATCATATGTCAAATTTTAAAATGAAAACATTTTTAATTTGAACATGTTCATTATAATAAAAAATATTGCGTCATTTCTTACTTTTTGTAAAAAAAAAGGAAAATTTTTGGTAAAAAAGGAATAGTCCCTAAGATATAATAAATTATATCTGTAAAAAAACTAAATTAATGTTAAATATCTATAAGCGATGGTAAGTTATAAACTTCAATATGTTTTTTTTTGTTAACTAACTTGATTTTGTTATTCTTTGGTTAAAGGGCTTCTCTGGTTGTCGTGGAAAAAATAATTGATGAGAATTATAAACTGGACTTTAAAATTCAATTCCCGGAAAGGAAATTTATAAAATAATATGGTTTAATCAAGTTAAGTATAATGTACAATTTTTAAGTAATTTAAGTTTTTAACACAGTCAATATAGTCTGATAACAGAGTTTATCATTTTACTAGGCTACATAGACGGTTTCACATAAAAAATATCAGAAATCTTATACAAAACTTCATGTTATTTCTTTATTATTTTAAATAAATTGTTTAATATTAAAAATAAAAAAAAAAATGTGTTTTAATAAATAAAATGGTATGGAACAACATAAAAATAAAAATATATCAACCTCAAATCAATAATTTCTCAACTTTAAATTGAAAATGAAACAACTTTGATTTTAAAACGTTAGTTTTTATTCGCCCATTTTAAAAATAAAAATAAACATTCTCAAATTAAGCAAAAACAAAGTTTGTTGACTTTTGTCACTGTTTTCTTTTTAATTTGAGATTGTTTCTGCTTGATTTGAAAAATTTTTTTTCTTAGTGTAGGTTTTTTGGCCAAAAGTCTCTACAGGTCGTAAATGTTAACCGATTTTTTTGAAATTCAGAATATAAGCCGATATTAAAGTAACAAATAAGTGCCTTGAAAGTTTTTGAAATCGGACCTACAAGGAAACTATTTCAGGGTGGACACTTAATTTTTAATAAAATTTACAGATGTTACAGATGAAACAAATGAAGATAAACTTGTCTTTTGTTGTATTTGAATTAGAGATGGTCTGTAGTCCCGTAATTTGCGTGACTCAAAAAACCACGTGATTCAGGCGTGATCGATTTTTATTTAAATCACGTTATTATAGAGTGATTTTAATTTAAATTAAGTACTATATTAGAGTAATAAATAAGTGACTTGAAACTTTTTGAAATCGGACCTACAAGGAAACTATTTCAGGGTGGACACTTCATTTTTAACAAAATTTACAGATGTAATAGATGAATCAAATGAAGAGACACTTGCCTTTTGTCATTGGGGTGAAACGAATAAGTTTCGCACATGTTTATGTATTAGTGACGGCACGCGCGTGTAACTTTTGACGTTTCATACTAAACGTAAACAAACAACGAAAATACAGACGCAAAAGCTCACACGTACAGGCACACGTATTCTAGGCAGAGAAGTAAATTTAGTAGTATTTTGTATGCGTCCATATTGAAAGTACCAAAATAAGCACTCGTGTTGCATGTCTATATGGTCTGTGCTTTTGTTTGAGTATTTGAATTGGAGATGGTCTCTGGTCCCGTGATTTACGCGAGAGCGTGAGTGATTTTCATTTAAATCATTTGGTTATAGAGTGATTTTCATTTAAGTCAAGTGACTATATTAAGGTAATAAATAAGTGCCTTGAAACTTTTTGGATTCAGACCTACAAGGAAACTTTTTCAAGGGTGGACACTTCATTTTAAATAAAATTTACAGGTGTTATAGATTAAAGAAATGAAAAGACACATGTCTCTTGTTTATGTATTTGAATTGGAGATGGTCGCTGGTCCCGTGATTTGCGTTACTCAAAAAGGGATTTTCATTTAAATCACGTGATTGTGAGTTGAAAAATTCTGAGTGAGTGTCTAGAGAGTGAGTCGAATTTTTGCGTGAGGGATGTTTTTTTTTTTTGTAAAACCCCTTAAAAAAAATATTTTTTTAGCAGTATTTGCATTCAGAATTAAGTCAAACTTTAAACTAAATAGTACATGCTCAACCCATTTTGGACAAAGATTCATTTTTTTGGAAAAAGGTACCTGTTTAGTAAAATTAGCACCGGCTGAATTCAAAACTCTTGTAAAAACATTTTTTTTGTATTTCAACTTTTTATGCAATTTTAATATTTGGATTTATTTGGTATTTTATTAATTTATTTCGTTATTTTCAAAATAAATAGTTTCAAAATGTCTCAATTAGTGCAATTTGATATAAAGTAAATCTAAAAAAAAAATAATATTAATTAATAAAAAAAATTAAATTAAATTCCTATTGTGACTAACATCCAAAACAATTGTGAATGAAAACGTTTTAACCAGCTGGTTGTTGTACTAGATATATATTATTGTGAATGATCAGGCTTATGTTTTCGATAGTGGACAACACATATTTAAAAGCCAGCGGTTCCCAAACATTAAATCTGAAAAATGGAAAATCTCACACAAAATGTTGGTGAAATGGCAGTAAGCGATCTCATGAAGTTATTGGCCACATTGTTGGAAGATAAAATGAAAAATCTTCCAACGAAGGCTGATATTGAAGGAATTAAAGTCCAAATGAGCCATATAAATGAACAAATAAATGATCTCAAAATGGAAAATCAGGTACTAAAGCAAGAAATAGCTGATATTCAGTCAGAAAAAAATATGTGTATGCAAAGATTGGATCGAATTGAAAATCAGTTTAAAAGAAATAATATAATTTTTAAAGGCATTGAAGAACAAACCTCATCGTATAGTGACGCTATCAATGAAGTATGTAGTGAAATACTAAACATTAAGAAGCCATATCCAATTGTCAAATCAACGAGGAAATTAAACATATACAAAGGAAAAGCAACAATTATTGCGGAAATGGAATCTGCAGATACTGTCGAAGAGGTACTTAGAAGAGGAAAGATGCTTAAAGGCACCAATATATACATGGAGAAAGATTTAAACAACATTAATCAACAACATAAAAAGGTGATGCTGGAATTGAAAAGGGAACTAATAGCAATTGATGAATCTGTTCGAGTAAGTGTCATAAATAATAAACTGAAAGTGGAAAAAAACTGGTTTATATGGGATAAAAATGGGTTTTTAAAATGTGGCAAACATAATCCTAGAGAAATTTTAGAAACTATATATAAAAATGTAACATTAGATTTAGATTACAATAGATTATTATCAAAAGTGTATAATAAATAGCAACAAAAGGTCTATGGAGGAGGGAGTGAGAGAGTTGTTAGGGGCATTAATAGTGTAACTGAGCTGTGTAGCATAAAAGTAATTAGAATATTGTCTTATAATATAAACGGGTTGCATAATAAACTTATGTTACCAATATTTTTCGATTATGTGAAAAGCTTTGACATTTTCTTTCTATTGGAAACACACATTGTACAAGAAAAACAGATAAATTATGAAAAATATTTTAGTGGTTTTCATCTATTCTGGAAACCTGCTGTTCGTAACTCTGTACGTGGTAGAGCTAGTGGAGGTTGCCTATATGGAATTCGAAAAGACTTAGAAAATACTGGTCTTAAACACCTTTATAAGAGAGAATTTGGGATGGATCTAATTGATCTGAAAATAAAAAATACTATAATAACAGTAATTCCTCTATACATAAATGGAAGTAATTGGCAAAATGAATTTCAGGTAGTTAAAAACTACTTTAACGATCATGATGATATTATCCCCATAATGATAGGCGATTTGAATGTCAGAATTGGTAACTTACAACAAAATATTGAAGAAATATATAAAGCCACTTGTAATCTAAACAACAGAAGATTCTCTAAGGACAATATTGTCAAGAAGGAAGGGAGACAGCTTATCGAGTTCTGTAATGATAATGGCTTAATAGTTGTAAACGGGCTAACTAAGAGTGATAATGTGGGCAATTTTTCATATCTTAGTAATATGGGTGACTCCGTAAATGATATTTGCGCAGTTTCACAGGAACTCTTATGTTTCACGGAGGATTTTGCCGTAGAAAATCAAACATTTTCAGACCATATGCCAATTGTGCTATCACTGAAACTACCCTGTAATGAAAACAAAGAAGAAAATAATAGCTTATTACCCAAACTGATATGGAAAGATGCCAACAAAGACCAATACCAATTAAAACTGAGGAATAAAATAACTGAATTTAAGAGTTCTAACCATATCCCAGGATTAGAGGATTTAACAAAAATAATAAAAGAATCGTCAGATCAAAATTTTAATAAAGGGAAAAAGAAAAATCCAAAATGCAAATGGTTTGACAACCGATGTGAGGCAGCCAGGAGCAAATCTTTTTATTGGCTTCGCAAGTACAATAAGACTGAAAATACGAATCATAGAACCAAATATATAGAAGCAAATCGAAGATATAAAAATATTTGTAAAGAAAGCCAGGAGAACTATTATAAACAATTAGAAAATAGAATCAATCAAGTAAACGATAGTAAGGAGTTTTGGAAACTGGCGAAAGAAATAAGAAATACACCATCAGATACAGCAGTAAATATATCGCCAAGTGTTTTCAAACAATACTTTCAGACTTTGTTAAATCCACAACAGTTTGCAAATGATATTCACTACGCCGCCTTTAATATAAACATACGTGCACTTGATAAATCCTTCACTGTACAAGAAATTAAAACAATGTTAGCGAAAACAAAAACAAAAAAAGCCCCGGGTTTGGATGGTATTCCATATGAATTTTACGTAAATGCGAATGATATATTCTTAGAAGAGCTAGCCAAAGTGTATAACAAATTATATAATACTGGTACTATAGATATTTCTTTTGTAACAAGTATTCTACTTCCAATTTTCAAGAAAGGCGATAAAAACGATCCAGCTAACTACAGAGGAATTTGTTTTATGAACACAGCCACAAAAATTATGATGGGAATGATAACCGAACGCCTAACTCAATGGATAGAAACAAATAATATTCTTACTGAACATCAAGCTGGATTTAGGAAAAACTACTCAACAACAGATAACTTGTTTAATCTTACGTCAATAGTACACATGAAAATGGCAGAAAACAAGAAAGTCTATGCCTTCTTTGTAGACTTCAAAGCCGCTTTTGACAAGATTCCTCGTAAGTTATTATTTTTTAAACTACATCAACTTGGTATATCCACCAAAATGGTTAACTTCATAGAAAATGTATACGCCAATACTAAATCTGTAGTGTGGACAGGGCAAGCGTTTTCTGAAGAATTTAGCACTTACTCTGGGGTTAAGCAAGGTTGCTTGTTATCTCCGTTACTATTCGCCCTCTTCTTAAACGATCTACACGAAAATTTAGAAGGAGGTTTACACATAGATGAAATCAACATTCGCGTGCTGCTATATGCAGATGATATCGTAATTTTGTCAGATGACATAGGTACTTTACAACAAATGATCAACAAATTGGAAAACTATTGTGATACCTGGAATATGGAAGTGAATCTAAATAAATCTGCAATCATGGTGTTTAGAAAAAATGGTAGATTGTCGAACAGAGAAAAATGGTCGTTTAGAGGAACGCGAGTAAATATCGTCTCAGAATACTGCTACCTTGGCGTTATACTTACTCCTCAGCTCAGCTTTAAAAAACATTTAGAGAAAAGAAACAATGCGGCTAAAAGTAGTATAATGTCTACCTGGAACTCCTACTTCTATAAAGATAATATTACTTTAACAGCAAAATGGAAGCTATTTTTAGCAGTTTGTAGATCAATTCAAAGTTATGCGTCTCAAGTTTGGGGATACCACCTTTTTGAAGAAGTAGACAAACTACAACTGTACTTTATAAAAAAGATATTAAAACTGCCGACAAATACACCAACATATGCGATCATGTTGGAAACTAAAATGGAAAACGGTCATATATACACTCTTAAGTTACATCTTGGGTATATAATGAAAACCTTATTCGAATATAAGGAAAACAGACTTCCTCACCAATTATCAATGAAAGTGCTATCTAGAAATGTGTTTTGGGCAGAAAGACTTAATAAGCTCAGTGCGGACCATGGTCATGAATGGAATATGCTTAATTTAAACAAAGAGAACTGGGATATGATGCTAACGAGCTTAATTGAGAATATTAAAATAAGCAACTACCATAAAATGTGGGAAAAATCAATGAGAAGCACAGGTAGAATATACAAATTTCTAGACCATAACTGTGGCAACCTATACATAAATAAAACATATAGTAGATCCAAGATAATGTGGATTTTTAAAGCCAGGTGTGGACTTATTTTTTTAAATGGCTCAAACTTTACTTCACAAGGAACCTGTACATTGTGCAATACAAATGAAATTGAAAATATTCAACATTTTCTTGGAAAATGTCCAATCTTTAGAACATATCGAATGCGTTATTTTGGCGAGGCTTTCTTAAGCGATGCCGATATTATAAATGTTTTAAATGGTGTTAACGATGATCACTGGAATGGCTTAGTAAATTACATTATAAATGCCCTAAAGTATAGAACATTAATTATAAATGAATATGAATAAATATATATATATATATATATATGCTTTATTATTGATAATCCTTTTTTTCTTGTATTAAATATATGTAAACAACTCTCATCTCAAAACAATTAAAAATTAAAATACATTGTCAACAATGATAAATGAAAATACATTGTCAAATCAAACCTCCGACAGACGACTTTTAGTCAATGTCGTAAGTTCAATATTTTTTTTTCAACAAAATCTGTATGAATAGCTTTAAGATATTATTGTAAACATACAAACTTTTTTGAAAAAATAAAGAACCCTATCTATCTATCTATCTATCTATCTATCTATCTATCTATCTATCTATCTATCTATCTATCTATCTATCTATCTAAAAAAAATTAAAAGCCTAAACTAAAAAAATGCCAATTTTTCGTTTGCTTGAAACAATTTCTGTGCTGATGCACATTGCATTTATTGCAAATATAAATTCCGGGGGTCAAGGGGAGATATTTTTTAATTGCAGAAAGATGAGACTAACATTTGTAACAAAATATACCTGAACTTCATCCTTTTCATACATAAATATTTGTTTGAAAAAGGTGATCGAAATGGGTTATCATGCAGAGGCCCTTTTTTCGATTTTAGATCTTTTGCCAATTGCGATTACACAAGTCAATTTTTTCTTATATGTGACTCACACTTACGACCTTAAACAAGTTGTTTAACAAAACACCAGTAACAGAATAAAAACGTAATGGATACAGAAAAAATAATTTTTTTTAACACGTAGCCCTTAAACTCTCAAAAATAGCAAGTGTGAACTGCACATTATGCGTTCTTAAATTCTTATATAATATGACTGTGCCTCTAATAAAACAATAAAAAAAAATTTCTGGATTCTGGTGTTATGACATAAAATTTTGTAACGTCTGCTTGATTAAAATTTTGGAATTTCCAAAAAAGGACATTAGTATTTTTTTTTACAACGCAAAGAAGAGTGCAGTGTGACATTCAATGTACATATATCAAATATTAACAATGTTTGCAAAAGAAAAAATTTCATCACAGAAAAGGTCTAAATTTTTTAAGATCTACTTTTATTAGGGGTCATAAAAACCATGACAAAAAATATTTCTTTTATGTTTTTATGGCTTTTAAAATTCAATTAGCTAACTCCTTTTTGTTATGTGTCATTGCATACACACGATTACTGATCGATGTAACATCTTTTGCATTAGTCAGGTAAAACCTAATAATGTGATGGAAAGAAAATGTTTGACGTCACAATTAAAACAAACGAAAATAAGAATACAAAAAACCGAAACAAAACCGATACGAAAGTAGAAAAAAATGAATTGGTATTGGTTTTTTATTGGTATTGGTTTTGAAGAATAAAAGTATTGGTTTTTAATTGGTATTGGTAGTGAGGAATCAGTATTGGTTTTTTATCGGTATTGGTATCGCACAAATAAAGGTATTGGTTTTTAATTGGTATTGGTTTTCAATTTGAATTGGTATTAACGGGTATTGGTATCGAAAAGGTATTGGTACCCATCATTGGTTTTTTTAAAAAATATAACGTTTTTTTTTTAAATAATGTATTTATTAGCTATTAAAACAGTTTAAATTTGAGATGGGCACATGAGCAGATTGATTCAAGATTTTTGCGTGAGTAAGATTTTTGCGTGAGTTAGTACGCTCGAGTCGATTTTTTTGCGTGATTTATTTTCTCTTTATATTTCCTTTCGTACCCAAAAAAGCAACAAAAAAATTGTAAAATTTGGCTTAACTGAAGGTTTTGTCCCGAAAAAAGCAATAAAAAAAATTTAATTTAGCTGAACTTTAAATTTTGATGAAAATTATTAAAGATTTTTGAAATTTTAGTTTTTGAAATTTTTTTTTATAAATAAGAGTTTCGTGACTCTTCACTAACACGTGAGTGTTAGTGAAGCTAGGGTGAGTGCACGTGAGTGTGAGTTGTATTAAATTTACACACGTGATTGTGAGTGAGTAGAAAAATATGCTCGTGAGTGAGTGTGCGTGATTCAAAAATTCCTGTCGTGAGCAAGGTTGCCATTTTAGCCATTTTCCGGCTAGATCTAGCGGTTTTATTTTTATCTAGCCATAAAAAAATGGCTAGATTATATCTAGCCGGAAGATCTAGCCATTTTTTCCCGCTTTAGCCATTTTTTTATATGAACTATTCTTGAAAATGCGACGCTAAATTCTTATAAAAATATCGAAGTTTTTACAATATTTATAAAAAACAGCGCAATTAATATAAGCCATGGGCACAGACTCGACATAATTGACAGTTGTCAAAAAAGTAGTCTTTAACCATATGGTTATTATTTTTAAATTATTCTACGAATTATACCAAATTCGCATTAATTTTTTTAAACATGTTTAACCTCTTAAACATGTTTAAAGTTAAATTTGTTAAGGTACATAAACATGTTTAAGTGCTTAAACATGTTTAAAAAAATTAATGCGAATTTGGTATTAGGTTAGAAAGAGAAAACTGATATAACGCGCCATAAGAAAAATAGATGCCAGATCGGTTTTTGTTGTTTCACTCACTCCTAAGTCGTAGAAAGTGTTGCCATGTTAGCGTAAAACGGACTAAAAACCGCTCTGTTTTCTCCTAAAATCGCTCTGTTTTCCCCCATTTTTTCTTTTAAAACTCTACACGCAAAAAAAAAATCTGTGTAAGATTGAGCAATCCTACTTGGTAAAACTTTTTTCATACCAAAAAAAATTTTTTACCAAATTTTTGCTAATATTATGCTTGTCGATGTTAAAGTAACATAATTCATTTTTTATGTAAAATAACCAAGTAGCTTGCTCAATAACGCAAATTACCTGCACAAAAATTTATCGAAAGAAAACAACAAAAAAAACAAAACAAATACAGACCGCCATCACAGACTAATACAGACTCGACATAAGTGACAGATGTCAAAAAAGTAGTCTTGAACCATATGGTTAATGTTTTCAAATTATTCTACGAATTAGGTTAGAAAGAGAAAGCTAATATCACGCGCCATTAGAAAAATGGATGCCAGATCGGTTTTTGTTGTTTCACTCACTCCTAAGTCGTAGAAAGTGTTGTCATGTTAGCGTAAAACGGACTAAAAACCGCTGTGTTTTCTCCTAAAATCGCTTAGTTTTTCCCCATTTTTTCTTATAAAACTCTACTGTCGAGTCTGTATTTAGTCTGTGCCGCCATATTCATTTTGTATTTTTGTGTGCGTGCGTTGTTCGTTTATTTTTTGTGTTATAAAAACGTAAAAAGGAAATTGATATATAAAATAAAAATAAATTAATACATAAATAAAAATAAATAATTAGTTTTCTAAAAGATAAATAAATGTAAGATAAAAGAATGTTAAAGTTAATTTTGCTTTCATCACTTAAAACACCATTCAATAAGAAAAACCAATGGAGTCCCAGACGTATGTTTCGATGAATAACAAATGGAATGATAAAGTGAGTATACCCGCATTCCGAAGACACCAATAAGGTTTAATAGATTTTTAGTTAAAAATTAGTGTTTGGTAATAATTTTATATTTTTACAGGGTACTGCTAAATAAATTTTTGATGCTATGGAGAATCCTTCACTACAATAAAGAGCGTGGACACCAATCCTGCCTTTAGTTATAAAATTAAAACCTAAAAACCCAAAGCCAAGGGAGTCCATACATGTTTTGATGAGTTACAAATGGAATGACAAAGTAAGTGTTCCTCCTTACCAAGAGACCAATGGGGTTAACCAATTTTTTAAATTAAAAATTTATGTTTTGTAATAATTTTCTATTTTTACAGGATGCTTTTAAATAAATTCGTGAAGCTATAGCGGATCCTTTACTTCAAGAAGAAGCGTAGGCAGCAGTCACTCGAGAAAATTGTACAAAAAGGGTCAGTTGGTCGGTGGTAAATTAAATCCTACACAACATTTATTATATTAATATGGATTTATTCTGTGAAAATTTTAAATTCAACAAATATACAAATTTTTACAAAAATTTATTGAAAATTTATTTTAGCATAAATGTGGTAATTTTTAGCATTATTTTTAGTCAGCTTTTCAAATAATTTTGGTATATTTCACCATATTTCTTTTGGTATATTTTACCAAGTTTTTGCTTAAATAGCATTAGCATTTTCTTCAAAATTTTTTACATAAGTGTTTTGGCTAAATTACGAAAACTACTTCGTCGGTTGTAGTTTTAGCATATTTTTGGTAAAATTATGCCAGATTTTTGCTCACTCCGACACAAGTTTTTTTTTGCGTGTACTGTCGAGTCTGTTTATATGTAGCATAGAAAAAAATAGAAGTGTAACAGAGTCGTATTTCGCTTGAATAAGTATTAGTGACAGCACATTATGTAACTTTTGACGTTTAATGAAAACAATGCAACATAAAGAAGAACAACAACAAAGCAAAAAACAAAAGAGAAAAAAAAAAGTTTTTAAACTATCAATAGTGCGTATTTTCTTTAAAAAAACGTTGAATAAAGCAAAATAAATAATAAATTTAATTAAATGAAAGACAAATTCCATTTTTTATAAACAAAGAATCTAATTTGATATTAAATACGTGTGAGATGAGGAAGAACAAGCATTTTGCCACCATATTGGAAAATACATCAAATACAACACTGCGTACCTTCTAATCTTTTCTATGATATGTAGTCTGTGCCATGGGCACAGTACAGACTAGTATGCAAACACTGGTGCTAATTGCGTACTTTCCAATATGGTGGCGTGGTTATTAGTACAGAATAATCATCGCTGCCTACACGCAAAAAAAAAAAAAATGTGTAAGATTGAGCAATCCTACTTGGTAAAACTTTTTTCATACCAAAAAAATTTTTTTACCAAATTTTTGCTAAAATTATGCTTGTCGATGTTAAAGTAATATAACTCATTTTTTATGTAAAATAACCAAGTAGCTTGCACAATAACGCAAATTACTTGCACAAAAATTTATCGAAAGAAAACAAAAAAAAAAAAAACAAATACAGACCACCATTTTTATTTTGTATTTTTGTGTGCGTTGTTCGTTTATTTTTTGTGTTATAAAAACGTAAAAAGGAATTGATAAATAAAATAAAAATAAATTAATAAATAAATAAATATAAATAACTAGTTTTCTAAAAGATAAATAAATGTAAGATAAAAGAATGTTAAAGTTAATTTTGCTTTCATCACTTAAAACACCATTAATTTAGAAAAACCAATGGAGTCCCAGACGTATGTTTCGATGAATAATAAATTGAATGATAAAGTGAGTATACCCGCATTCCGAAGACACTAATAAGGTTTAATAGATTTTAAGTTAAAAATTAGTGTTTGGTAATAATTTTCTATTTTTACAGGGTACTGCTAAATAAATTGTTGAAGCGAATCCTTCACTACAATAAAGAGCGTGGACACCAGTCCTGCCTTAAGTTATAAAATTAAAACCTAAAAACCCAAAGCCAGGGGCACAGACTAATACAGACTCGACATAAGTGACAGGTGTCAAAAAAGTAGTTCTGAACCATATGGTTAATATTTTCAAATTATTCTACGAATTAGGCTAGAAAGAGAAAACTAATATAACGCGCCATAAGAAAAATAGATGCCAGATCGGTTTTTGTTGTTTCACTCACTCCTAAGTCGTAGAAAGTGTTGCCATGCTAGCGCAAAACGGACTAAAAACCGCTCAGTTTTCTCCTAAAATCGCTTAGTTTTTCCCCATTCGCATAAAACTCTACTGTCGAGTCTGTTTATAGTCTGTGCCAGGGGAGTCCAGACCTGTTTTGATGAGTTACAAATGGAATGACAAAGTAAGTGTTCATCCTTACCAAGAGACCAATGGGGTTTACCAATTTTTTAAATTAAAAATTTATGTTTTGTAATAATTTTCTATTTTTACAGGATGCTTTTAAATAAATTCGTGAAGCTATAGCGGATCCTTTACTTCAAGAAGAAGCGCAGGCAGCAGTCACTCGAGAAAATTGTACAAAAAGGGTCAGTTGGTCGGTGGTAAATTAAATCCTACACAACATTTATTATATTAATATGGATTTATTCTGTGAAAATTTTAAATTCAACAAATATACAAATTTTTACAAAAATTTATTGAAAATTTATTTTAGCATAAATGTGGTAATTTTTAGCATTATTTTTAGTCATCCTTTCTAATAATTTTGGTATATTTCACCATATCTCTTTTGGTATATTTTACCAAGTTTTTACTTAAATAGCATTAGCATTTTCTTCAAAATTTTTTACATAAGCGTTTTGGCTAAATTGCGAAAACTACTTCGTCGGTTGTAGTTTTAGCATATTTTTGGTAAAATTATGCCAGATTTTTGCTCACTCCGACACAGATTTTTTTTGCGTGTAGTGTATGTGTGCCTGTACGTGTGAGCTTTTGTGTATGTACACGCAAAAAAAAAATCTGTGTCAGATTGAGCAATCCTACTTGGTAAAACTTTTTTCACACCAAAAAATTTTTTTTACCAAATTTTTGCTAAAATTATGCTTGTCTATGTTAAAGTAACGTAATTCATTTTTTATGTAAAATAACCAAGTAACATGCACAATAACGCAAATTGCTTGCACAAAAATTTATCGAAAGGAAACAACAAAAAAACAAATACAGACCGCCATTTTCATTTTGTATTTTTGTGTGCGTGGCTCGTTTATTTTTTGTGTTATAAAAACGTAAAAAGGACATTGATAAATAAAATTACAATAAACTAATAAATAAAAATAAATAATTAGTTTTTTAAAAGATAAATAAATGTAAGATTAAAGAATGCTAAAGTTAATTTTGCTGTCATAACTTAAAACAGCATTCATTTAGCAAAACCAATGGAGTCCCAGACGTATGTTTCGATGAATTACAAATGGAATGATAAAGTGAGTTTACCCCCATTCGGAAGACATCAATAAGGTTTAATAGATTTTTAGTTAAAAATTAGTATTTTGCTATAATTTTCTATCTTTCAGGGTACTGGTAAATAAATTTTTGGAGCTATGGCGAGTCCTTCACTACAACAAGGAGCGTGGGCACCAGTCCTGCCTTTAGTTATAAAATTAAAACCTAAAAACTCATTTATATAGCAAAGCCAATGGAGTCCAGACCTGTTTTGATGAGTTACAAATGGAATCACAAAGTAAGTGTTCCTCCTAACCAAAAGACCAATGGGGTTTACTAGTTTTTTAAATTAAAAATTTATGTTTTGTAATAATTTTCTATTTTTACAGGATGCTTTTAAATAAATTCGTGAAGCTATAGCGGATCCTTCACTTCAAGAAAAAGCGTAGGCAGTCACTGGAGAAAATTGTACGTAAAGGGTCAGTTGGTCGGTGGTAAATAAAATCCTACACAATATTTATTATATTTATATGGATTTTTTCTGTGAAAATTTTAAATTCAACAAATATACAAATTTTTACAAAAATTTTATAGAAAATTTATTTTAGCATAAATGTAGTAATTTTTAGCATTATTTTTAGTCACCTTTCCTAATAATTTTGGTATATTTCACCATATTTCTTTTGGTATATTTTACCAAGCTTTTGCTTAAATAGCATTAGCATTTTCTTCAAAATTTTTTACATAAGTGTTTTGGCTAAATTACGAAAACTACTTCGTCGGTTGTAGTTTTAGCATATTTTTGGTAAAATTATGCCAGATTTTTGCTCACTCCGACACAAGTTTTTTTTTGCGTGTATTTATGGTGTTTGTTTACAGGTACCTACAGACGACGCAATATTATGTACAATATTCAATTATATTGATGGTGTGTGGGTAATATTGACGATTGTACAATGGTCAATCTTACCCACACACGATCAATATAATTGAATATTGTACATAATATTGCGTCGTTTGTAGGTACCTTACGTCACAGACTAAATACAGACTCGACAGTAGAGTTTTACAAGAAAAAATGGGGAAAAACTAAGCGATTTTAGGAGAAAACACAACGGTTTTTAGTCCGTTTTACGCTAACATGGCAACACTTTCTACGACTTGGGAGTGAGTGAGACAACAAAAACCGATCTGGCATCCATTTTTCTTATGGCGCGTTATATCAGTTTTCTCTTTCTAACCTAATTCGTAGAATAATTTGAAAACATTAACCATATGGTTAAAAAATACTTTTTTGACACCTGTCATATTTGTCGAGTCTGTATTAGTCTGTGCTTACGTTTTGTACACAGTACAGACTAGTATGCAAACACTGGTGCTAATTGCGTACCTACTTTCCAATATGGTGGTATGGTTTTTAGTACAGAATGATCATCGCTGCCTAGTATATGTGTGCCTGTACGTGTGAGCTTTTGTGCATGTATTTATGATGTTTGTTTACGTTTTGTTAATCTTTGGTGTAAACTACATAATGCAAACCTTAGGTAAAAAATCCATGGCTTTTTAGAATAACACATGGTCTTTTACATTTTATGCAATAAACCTTTCATTTTTTGTCTATTGTAAAGCAGCACTATATTACCAATAAACTTAGGAATTTTTCGCAAAAACAATGTGAAAAGTCTCAAAATATGTGAAGACGCCATTAATTATAAAATGGTGGATGAACAAGCATAAACATACACGCAAAAACGAACGGTGAACCAGAAACATAAAAAATATAATGTATTCTGGAAAGAAAATATAAAATGTACTAAAAAAAAATAACTAAAATTAAATGAACAATTCAATGAATATTTCGTAAGTTGTAATTTTATAAAAAAAAAATATAATAATTATTGGTTATGTTTTTCGACCTTTTTGTTTTAACTTCAATAAGTAAACTGATAATCAAGCTCGAGGCCTTAGTTTTCAATAAATTTTATTTATTCAATTATTTATTTTACTATTCGATATTTCGTCATCCGACGGATGACATCTTCAGGATAAAAATATAAAATTTTTATTAAAAAGAGTAACAATAAACGCACAATTAAACGACTTCCCGCTAATCTGATCTTTATTGCAATAAAGCTTTTAGGTGTAAAATTTGCTTCATGTGCAGAAAATTGGCGTATGCAGCAAACCAATGTTAAGACAATGTTAATATTAGGGAAATGAAGCAAAGTTAGGGCTGGATATCTTCTAATTTATACGATATATAAAAAAAATAGATTACGGATTTAGAAAGATGACATATTAATCATATACAATTGATTCCTAACTCCATTTTCCCAAAAATGGTCTTTGGGTCATACCAAAAATAAACAAACGAAATGACTTTTTTTGTCGCTAAATGCAAAAAAATAGCTAAATCTGGCTACAAAATAGCTAAGTTGGCAACAGTGGTTTTTAGTACAGAATTATCATCACCGCCTACACTCAACCAAAAATCATTGTATTCCCAAAGAAAATCGTTGTAAATTCAACAGAAATCATTGTTGATTTTGACCCTACAAATATTGATGTTGATTTCAATAAAAAATGTTGTCAGTTTTTGTAAATGTTGATCAACTCGTTTTTTTGTTAATCAACTTGTATTTTATGTAAATTCAACTCATATTTTTGTTAATATAAAAAATTTTATTATTAAAAAAAAGCTTGTTGTTATTTGTAAATATTCTTTTATTAAGTATAAATCACAATATTTTTTTTTGTTTTTACCAAACCAACACCAACATTTCTATAAGTATAAAATAATTTTTTTATTTCCGGCTTTTTAAGCAGCAATATTTTAAGATATTCACACACACTTTGTTTATTTATGTTATATGCATCCATTAGCCATTCTCGAGTTATCTGATGATACCAAAACAAAATCCTAAAAAAACAAAAAACGTTTTAATATAGTATGAATACATAAAGTAATCAATGTATTTTATTACTTACCAAATATTTACAGATCAGATCCTATTTTTATTTATTTTTCTAATATTAAAGAATTTTATAAGAAACAAACACATTAAATAATTTTATAAGAGACAAATACATTGCTACCAACTCACTCGTTCACTCGTTGTAATAAAAAAAAAAAACGAACGAACAGGGTTGTTTTTTCATTTTTGTTTTATCTATTGAATTCTGTAGACGCCGTTGTAACAATTGAACCAACTTTACTGATTATTCAACGATATCAACATTATTTTTTGTTGAATACGGCATTATTCTGTAAAACTTGATCTACAATGGGTTTACTAATTTTTCTACTAAGATATTTCTATGAGTGTAGTGTATGTGTGACTGTACGTGTGAGCTTTTGTGCATGTGTTTATGTTGTTTGTTTACGTTTTGTATGAAACGTCAAGAGTTACACCGTGTGCTGTCACTACACGCAAAAAAAAATCTGTCAGATTGAGCAATCCTACTTAAGGCCGTTTGTCACGCTTATACTGAGTCGTATGATTTTGTTAAACCAAAATAAAATGAAATTTGGTCTGACTGTCAAAAAATCAAACCAAAAAATATTTTCAATACATTGCTCTTTGCAACCATCACATTTCAAATAACATGAAAACAGCTGTTAAGAAAATTAAATGCTAAAAAAGATAATTTGTTGCGTATTTTTAAAAAATTCATTAAAATAAGAAACTTATAAAATAATAACCTTAACTTTCTATCTTTAGTTTTTTTTGTTTTTATGTTTTTGGCAATAAATTACAAAAAAAAGTACATCCCTGATAAAATGAAAAGTCTAAGCTTTTAGAAATATTTCTAAAAATGACGAGTATTATACGACTGTCAAAATTTCTTCCGTATTACCGTCCGCGTCATTACATTTCGCATGTACACGATAACATTTTTAAATTCTATACGATTTTTTGACAGATCATTTTACTGAGTCTTATCGTGACAAACGGCCTTTAGTAAAATTTTTTTCATACCACAAAAAAATTTTTACCAAGTTTTTGCTAGAATTATGCTTGTCGATGTTAAAGTAACATAATTAGTTTTTTATGTAAAATAACCAAGTAGCTTTCACAATAACGCAAATTACTTGCACAAAAATGTATCGAAAGAAACAACAAAAAAAAAATACAAATACAGACCGCCATATTCATTTTGTATTTTTGTGGCGTGCTTCGTTTATTTTTTGTGTTATAAAACGTAAAAAGGAAATTGATAAATAAAATTTAAACAAATTAATAAATAAATAATTAGTTTTTTAAAAGATAAATAAATGTAAGATAAAAAAAAGCTAAAGTTAATTTTGCTGTCATAACTTAAAACACCATTCATTTAGCAAAACCAATGGCACAGACTAATACAGACTCGACATAAGTGACAGGTGTCAAAAAAGTAATTCTTAACCATATGGTTAATTTTTTCAAATTATTCTACGAATTAGGTTGGAAAGAGAAAGCTAATATAACGCGCCATTAGAAAAATGGATGCCAGATCGGATTTTGTTGTTTCACTCACTCCTAAGTCGTAGAAAGTGTTGCCATGTTAGCGTAAAACGGACTAAAAAACGTTGTGTTTTCACCTAAAATCGCTTAGTTTTTCCCCATTTTTTCTTATAAAACTCTACTGTCGAGTCTGTATATAGTCTGTGCCAATGGAGTCCCAGACGTTTGTTTCAATGAATTACAAATGGAATGACAAAGTGAGTACACTCAACCAAAAATCATTGTATTCCCAAAGAAAATCGTTGTAAATTCAACAGAAATCATTGTTGATTTTGACCCTACAAATATTTATGTTGATTTCAATAAAAATTCTTGTCAGTTTTTGTAAAAGTTGATCAACTCGTGTTTTTGTAAAACAACTCGTATTTTTTGTAAACTCAACTCATATTTTTGTTGATATAAAAAAATTTTATTAATAAAAAAAAGCTTGTTGATATTTGTAAATATTCTTTTATTAAGTATGAATCACAATATTTTTTAGAATTATCACCGGCTTTTTACGCTGCAATATTCAAACTCGAAATTTTCACACACACTTCGTTTATTTATGTTATGCACTCGTAAGCCATTCTCCAGTTTTCTAATGACACCAAATCAAAAACCTTAAAAAAACAAAAAAAAAATACAATTTAGTATGAATACATAAAGTAATCAATGTATTTTATTACTTACGAAATATTTACAGATCAGCATCTGATCATCAGATCCTATTGTTATTTATTTTTATAATATTAAATATTTTTATAAGAAACAAACACATAAAATAATTTTATAAGAGTCAAACAAATTTCACATTGCTACCAACTTAATAATATAAAAATGAACGAACAGGGTTGTTTTTTCTTTTTTGGTTTTTTTCATTTCTATTTTTTTTCTATGTATCAAATGCACCTCTTGCACTGATGCCAACTTTTTTTGACAAAAACCCGCTAAATCAGGAAAAAAAATCTCCAGAAAACACCAGATTCAAAAACAGAAAATAAATTTAGCTATTTAATAGCTAAATATCATGAAATTAGAAATGTAACGGTTTTTTTTTAAATATAACGGTTTTTTGAAAAAATTTTACGTTTTTTTTAATAATGTATGTATTAGCTATTAAAACAGTTTAAGGGCGGATTACTCAATGAAAAGTTAGCTGCTAACTGCCGATTTTTAAGGGGGCCTTGTGTCAAAATTTGTATGAAAAAGTTAAATTTAACGGAGAGTTATTTTATAACGGAGCATTGAGTAATCCAGCCTAAATGTTATAAAACGACAGTTTTTTAACAAAGCCAGTTTAAATATTACAGAATCGAATACACCTGTTTTGGCCACAACCAAATATTCGGAAAAATTGTTACTATTCGGCCGAAACCGAATATTAAAAACAAATATTTATGTAGGAAAAACAAGAAAACAAGTTAAATTAGACTTACAAGGGAGGTCTCCCTGGTTCACCCCGATCTTCGTGAAATTTGGAGATATTGTTCAGAACGAAAATTAATTCTACACGTATTTTTTTCAGCGGCCCAGACTCAAAGGTATTTAAAAAAAATATCTCTTGGTGCTAACAACATGCCAAAACAAGTTAATATTTTCGACTGATTAACAAAAATGTCCTAAAGTTTTGCTACTTAACTCAATATGACGAAAAGCTGTGCATGTTTGGCCAACACTAAAAAGGGAAGTCTCCCTAGTCACCCGCGGATCTTTATGGAATTGGTTTTATTTTGTAGAGCAGAAAAAATAAAGGGAAAAGTATTTTTTTAAGCGGTCCAAATTCATGTTTCGGGGGAGAGCAACAGTAATTTTTTAGTTTTTTTTCGCTTATCTCCCACTTTATGCAAAGAAACCTAGTCATGCTGCATATAAAATTAAAGGTCTTTGGAAAACCTATCCAAGTCTGTAAAAAACGTGTCCAAACATGGACAACTTATTGTCATATTGAGTAAAAAATTTTTGACAGGTCGCTTTACAAGTCCACTCATCTAAACGGCTCTTTAATAAAAACAAAAAAAATCAAAAGTGTGGAAAATTTTATTTTTTTTTTATTGTTAAGTTGCGGCTGGTAAAAATCGCTAGATTTCCCGCTGCCCGCTAAATCACTTTTTTTCCCGCTAGACGCAAAATAAAAACGCTAGTTTTAGCGGGAAAAACACCAAATTGGCAACAGTGACCTCTTGTACTGTGATCACTGATGCCAACTTTTTTTGGCAAAAACCCGCTAAATCAGGAAAAAAAATCTCCAGAAAACACCAGATTCAAAAACAGAAAATAAATTTAGCTATTTAATAGCTAAATATCATGAAATTTTAAATATAACGGCTTTTTGAAAAATATAACGGTTTTTTGAAAAAATATAACGATTTTTTGAAAAAATATAACGATTTTTTTTTTTTAAATAACGTTTTTTTTTAAATAATGTATGTATTTGCCATTAAAACAGTTAAAGTGTTATAAGACGAGAGTTTCTTTTACAAAGCGAGTTAATTTATTACACACCCAAAAAATTTCCCAGTTACTGGCTACTAATTTTTCAACTAAGTCCCAGTTAAAATACACCTAACTGAGCCCCAGTTGTTTTGATTCAGTTATTTATAACTAACTTTCTATTACATTTTAAATTCAACTGAACAGGCAGTTACTGGCAACAAATTAATAGTTAAAAGTGAGACTATTTTGAAAAATAGTAGGAAATAACTGGTAAAAATTGCTAATGGAAACTTTTTTTTATAATTATTTGAAGTAAAAGATCTTTTTTACAATTTAACACTAATTATTTAATTAGAGTCCGACCGTATATTCGGTTTCGGTCTCGGTTTCGGCCGAATATTGGGGTTTCGGCCACTATTCGGTATTCGGCAAAATTTTGGCCGAATATTAGCCGAAACCGAAACTTTTTGGTATTTTAAAAAATATGTAAAAAAGTCGCTGAATTTTTTGATTTCGTATTTCATTACACTTGATTCAGTTCAATTGAAGAAAATGTTACAAGTTTATGCAATAAATGTAAAACTGTTTCAGTTCAAAAATTATTTTCTCCTAATCTTCAAATGAAATATACAATTTTTTTGTAAATTTTTTAAAAAACATTTTTTTTTTTTCAAAAATACAACATTCCTATGGTTTAAAAGCATTATATGCTTTATATTGGGGGATGGGGCTTTTCACAGAGGTGCACTTGTGCGGAAAGCTCTCTGTCTGTCATCCACTTGGGGATGACAAGAAGCGATTCCTCTGTTTGAAATTCCCAAGCAGCTCACTACTTCCGGTTTTATACCAAGTATCCCCTGGTAATGCCGTTCAGTCGCCCGTCTGACGGCAGCTAGAGTGAGAAGGCGTACAGTTGAGTAACCTGAATGGCATGTCATGATTATTGCGTCTCAGGTAAGTAGGTGTAGTCCACTGAAACTCAACTGTTTCCAACCTGCCTAGAGGTTGTTGGCAGCCCCAACACTAGGATCGGGTAAGGTGGCCCAATCAGTCGCTTTGCCTTAAACTCAACTTATTAACGAAACCACAACTAATAATGATTATTACCAACCGATCCCCCCGATGACGACCTTCAGCATGAAAAAAATTTCTCGAATTGGAACATGGAACGTGCGCACACTCTTAGATCCATCTAAACTGGCCCAAGTATGCAGAGAGTTTGTGAACTACAACCTGCTGCTTTTAGGTTTGTGCGAAACAAGATGGCCAGAATCAGGAGAACTCAATACCTCCGAAAATCTAAAATTTATTTATTCCGGAAAGCCGGATGACCAGCCAAGGTCAAGCGGTGTCGGTTTTCTGCTGTCGAAAGAAGCATATGATTAATTGGAAGCCATATGGAGACAGAATAATAACTGCAAGATTTCGTTCAAGAGCTCGAAATCTTACCTGTGTGCAATGCTATGCACCGACTGAAACGTCAGAATCAACATTGAAGGAAAGTTTTTTCAGCCATTTAAATCGTGTGCTATCCGCAATTCCCCGAGGTGACATCGTTCTTATGATGGGCGATTTCAATGCACAGTTAGGCCCCGATAATATAGGACGAGAACATTTAATGGGCAAACACGCAATTGGAAGGCTTACTGAAAATGGTAGGCTCTTTACTGAGGCATGTGGCAATGCTATCTTGTAATAGGGGGTACCTTATTTCCTCACAGAAGAGTACACAAGGTGACATGGGTATCGCCCGACAATGAGACAGAAAACCAAATCGACCACATAGCTATTAGCAAAACCTGGCGAAGTAGCCTCCTGGATGTGCGATCTAAACGCGGAGCCGATTGCAATTCAGATCACCATCTCGTTGTTGGTAGCTTACGTATAAAAGTTGCTGCTATTCGTAAACCTGAGGCTGTAGCACGTAAATACGACGTAGTAAAGTTAAAAAATCCACAAACTCTTAACAACTACGTACAAGAGTTGAGAAATGGATTAGCTGTGCAACAACCCCATCCTACCTCTGAGTGGCCCTCAATTAAAAAAAGTTTTGTTGATGCTGCAAAGAAACATATTGGTCCCAAAGTACCTAAGAAAACCCATTGGATGTCAGATTTAACCTGGAACCTCATTCTTGAAAGGAAAGACCTAAAAGACGAACTAAACGCAGCCAGAACTCTCGGTGAAAAGTCGTCGCGTAAAGAGGCATACACACAACATGATAAGCTGGTCAAACGTAGCGCCAGAAACGACAAAAGAATGTGGATGCATCGGATGCACAAAAGGCCTCAGCCGAGCATAGATCGAAGGACCTTTATAGCATAACAAAAAAACTCACTGGGAAAAACTTCTCAAACACAAGACCGCTAAGAAACGCCCAAGGTGACCTCACAACATCCGCGCAAGATCAGCTAGAAATATGGAAGCAACATTATTCCAATATGCTTTCCACTACAACTCCCACCCACCCAAA
Organism: Pegoplata infirma; assembly: GCA_963921195.1. Lineage (NCBI taxonomy): Eukaryota > Metazoa > Arthropoda > Insecta > Diptera > Anthomyiidae > Pegoplata > Pegoplata infirma. The sequence goes on from CAWUER010000630.1 coordinate 35,912, forward strand.
TATATGTACCTGTGACTCTCATTTAATACGGCATGCTATTTCCATTGAATGCCCAGATATAGCAGAAGTTGTTGATGCAGTTGATTCCTTAAAAGCAAATAAGGCCCCTGGGGCCGACAATATATCGCCCGAAATGCTTAAAGCCGACTCGCAAACCACAGCCAACATATTGCTTCCCCTTGTCCAGAACTTCTGGCACACACAAGAATTTGACTCGAAGTTAAAAGAAGGCCTTATCGTAAATATACCAAAAAAAGGTGACCTGAAAAACTGTAAGAACTGGCGGGGCATCACCATCCTTAGCGCAATCAATAAAGTTATTGCACAAATTATTAACAAGAGAATATCTGACACTGTACTAAAGGACCTAAGACCCGAACAAGCTGGCTTCCGACCCCAAAAATCTTGTATAGACCACATCAATAGTCTTCGAATAATCATAGAACAATCGACAGAACTTCGTTCTCCGCTCTACCTGTTATTTATAGATTTTGAAAAAGCTTTTGATACCCTGAATCAAAACGCAATATGGAGTGCTCTAGCTTGCAAAGGGGTCCCACCCAAAATCATAAGCCTTACTCAGGCGCTGTACCGTAATGTTAAATGTCGTGTTGTCCACAATAATGCTTTGAGCAACAGTTTCGATGTTGTAGCTGGTGTTCGCCAGGGTTGTGTACTGTCTCCCTTGCTGTTTAACATCGTTCTAGATGTTATAGTCCGCAATGCTACTAAAGCAAATAGAGGTATCAACTGGGGTCTTAACCAACAGCTCGAGAGCCTAGAATATGCTGATGATATCTGCCTGCTTGCACACAGTTATAAAGATATGACATCTAAGCTGAAATGCATCGAAACAGAAGCTGCAAAAGCTGGCTTAAAAATAAACATAGGCAAGAGCAAAGTGATGCGCTGCAATACCGATCTGGAAGAAGTTACGTCATTTTGCTACCTTGGCAGCATCATTACAAACACAGGTGGTTCTAGTAACGATGTCACGTACCGAATCTCTAAAGCTAACCAAGCATTTGGTACCCTTCGGTCAGTATGGAAATCTTCAGCCATATCCAAGGACACTTAGATTCGTATTTTTAACTCCTGTGTTAAGTCTGTGCTCCTTTATGCATGTGAGACATGGAATGCAACAGATCACGACGTAAACACTCTACAAGTGTTTGTTAATCGATGTCTTCGACGCATCCTAAAGGTTTTCTGGCCCAACACCATATCCAATACGGAACTTTGGAGTCAAACAAATCAGCAGCCAATCCATACTGACATACTTAACCGCAAATGGCGCTGGATTGGCCATACGCTACGTAGGCCTCCAGATGACACAGCAAAAATTGCCATTGATTGGAATCCACAGGGTACATCCCGCAGAGTAGGGAGACCATCTCACACCTGGCGTCGGCAATTGAACATCGAAATTAGACGCATCGATCTCAGCTGGGGAGAAATAAAACGTATATCATCAAACCGGACCGAATGGAATAGATTCGTTGTGGCCCTTTGTTCCGAATAGGAACCACAGGACATCATATATATATATATGCTTTATATTTATCTTTAACAACTTTTTAATAATTTAATTCATGCCAGGCGGATTTTTTTTTTAAAGTTTCGGTTCGGTTTCGGCCGAATATTACTTTATCGGCCGAATATTCGGTTCGGCCTCGAAAACTGGTTTCGGTCGGACTCTATATTTAATGCAATATAAAAAATGATGCCATAATTACATTAAATTAATTTTTTTTTTAAATATATGTAGATTTAGCTAGCATGTCTTCTTTCAGTTGTCCTTTTCTTCTTGAATTGCCTTCTTGCAAATATTTACTTCTTCCTTCCAGACCTGAAAATATATTTTTTTATTAGTTTTGAGCCAAAGAAACATTCAAATATTTATTTAAAACTTACCATGGATCAATATTAAGATTTGCGTTTCTTTTGTTTATTTTTTAACAAACGAACTTTGTGTATGTTTTTAATTTTTTGACAATTAAATAAAATTTTTGTGTAGAGGGTAACTAAGAATTTCGGTTTTAATTAACGAAACTCATAGTTATTTATAATTAACTCAGTTATTTTAAATTTATTTCAAATTAACTGGGAATTTTCGAAACTATATAACTGGGAAATTTTTTCGGTGCAGAATCGAATACACCTGTTTTGGACATAGCCAAATATTCGGCAAAATTGTCACTATTCCGCAAAAAACCGAAGCCAAATATTAAAAACAAATATTTATGTAGGAAAAACTACAAAAAAGTTAAATTAGACTTACAAGGGAAGTCTCTCTGGTGTCACCCTCCGATCTTCGTGAAATTTGGATATGTTGTTCAGAACGAAACCTTATTAGACACGTATTTTTAAGCAACCAAACTCATTTTTAGGGCGTCGATTTGTACGGGGGGAAGCTGTCCTTTTTCAGTTTTTTACGATTTAAGCCTATTTGATCAAAATTTATATTATCATATTTGGAATCAAACAAGATTTTTATTCAAAAATTTTCGACAGTTCGCTTTACAAGTCCATTCATCCAAACGGCTTTTTAATAAAAACAAAAAAAATAAAAAAGTGTGGATTTTTTTATTATTAAGTTTTGGCTGTTAAAAATCTCCAGATTTCCCGCTGCCCGCTAAATCATTTTTTTCCCCGCTAGACGCAAAATAAAAACGCTAGTTTTAGCGGGAAAAACACCAAATTGGCAACAGTGACTGTGATATGCAGGGTAACTCATGAATAGTAGTGTCACAGACTATAAACAGACTCGACAGTAGAGTTTTATAAGAAAAAATGGGGAAAAACTAAGCGATTTTAGGAGAAAACAGAGCGGTTTTTAGTCCGTTTTACGCTAACATGGCAACACTTTCTACGACTTAGGAGCACTGTTGCCAAGTTGGAGGTTTTCCCGCTAAATCTAGCGCTTTTTGTTTGCATTTAGCGGGGGAAAATTGGTTCTCGCGGGAACGGTGCTTTAGCGGGAAAATCTAGCGCTTTTTATTTGGATTTACTGGGACAAATTTAGAGGTTTTTTTCATTTTTTCTTTTTTTTTCAATCGAAAACGCCAAGATTGTCGAATTTTAGCGCTTTTTTTTAAATTTAGCGGGAGAATTTTGTATTTTCCCGCTAAAATTTTTTCGACCGTTTCTTGCGCGTTTTTAATGAAAAGTAAATTTTCGTAGAAAAAATAATTTGGAGGTTTTTTTTAAAATTTTTCTTTTTTGTCAATCAAAAATGCCAAGTTTTTCGGTTTTCAGCGCTTTTTTTTTGTAATTTAGCGGGAAAATTTTAAATATTCCCCGCTAAATTAATTTTTGGCGGTTTCTAGCGCTTTTTTCGTGAAATTTATAGGTTTTTGGTTAAAAATAGTTGGCAACAGTGCTTAGGAGTGAGTGAAACAACAAAAACCGATCTGGCATCTATTTTTCTTATGGCGCGTTATATCAGTTTTCTCTTTCTAACCTAATTCGTAGAATAATTTGAAAATTTTAACCATATGGTTCAGAACTACTTTTTTGACAGCTGTCACTTATGTCGAGTCTGTATTAGTCTGTGGTAGTGTCAGTAATAACGAAGTCGTTATTAATAGATGGCAATCTTTTTTTGGAAAGTAGTTTTTTTAA
>CAWUER010000632.1:0-15353 GCA_963921195.1 Pegoplata infirma
AGACAGACAGACAGACAGACAGACAGACAGACAGACAGACAGACAGACAGACAGACAGACAGACAGACAGACAGACAGACAGACAGACAGACAGACAGACAGACAGACAGACAGACAGACAGACAGACAGACAGACAGACAGACAGACAGACAGACAGACAGACAGACAGACAGACAGACAGACAGACAGACAGACAGACAGACAGACAGACAGACAGACAGACAGACAGACAGACAGACAGACAGACAGACAGACAGACAGACAGACAGACAGACAGACAGACAGACAGACAGACAGACAGACAGACAGACAGACAGACAGACAGACAGACAGACAGACAGACAGACAGACAGACAGACAGACAGACAGACAGACAGACAGACAGACAGACAGACAGACAGACAGACAGACAGACAGACAGACAGACAGACAGACAGACAGACAGACAGACAGACAGACAGACAGACAGACAGACAGACAGACAGACAGACAGACAGACAGACAGACAGACAGACAGACAGACAGACAGACAGACAGACAGACAGACAGACAGACAGACAGACAGACAGACAGACAGACAGACAGACAGACAGACAGACAGACAGACAGACAGACAGACAGACAGACAGACAGACAGACAGACAGACAGACAGACAGACAGACAGACAGACAGACAGACAGACAGACAGACAGACAGACAGACAGACAGACAGACAGACAGACAGACAGACAGACAGACAGACAGACAGACAGACAGACAGACAGACAGACAGACAGACAGACAGACAGACAGACAGACAGACAGACAGACAGACAGACAGACAGACAGACAGACAGACAGACAGACAGACAGACAGACAGACAGACAGACAGACAGACAGACAGACAGACAGACAGACAGACAGACAGACAGACAGACAGACAGACAGACAGACAGACAGACAGACAGACAGACAGACAGACAGACAGACAGACAGACAGACAGACAGACAGACAGACAGACAGACAGACAGACAGACAGACAGACAGACAGACAGACAGACAGACAGACAGACAGACAGACAGACAGACAGACAGACAGACAGACAGACAGACAGACAGACAGACAGACAGACAGACAGACAGACAGACAGACAGACAGACAGACAGACAGACAGACAGACAGACAGACAGACAGACAGACAGACAGACAGACAGACAGACAGACAGACAGACAGACAGACAGACAGACAGACAGACAGACAGACAGACAGACAGACAGACAGACAGACAGACAGACAGACAGACAGACAGACAGACAGACAGACAGACAGACAGACAGACAGACAGACAGACAGACAGACAGACAGACAGACAGACAGACAGACAGACAGACAGACAGACAGACAGACAGACAGACAGACAGACAGACAGACAGACAGACAGACAGACAGACAGACAGACAGACAGACAGACAGACAGACAGACAGACAGACAGACAGACAGACAGACAGACAGACAGACAGACAGACAGACAGACAGACAGACAGACAGACAGACAGACAGACAGACAGACAGACAGACAGACAGACAGACAGACAGACAGACAGACAGACAGACAGACAGACAGACAGACAGACAGACAGACAGACAGACAGACAGACAGACAGACAGACAGACAGACAGACAGACAGACAGACAGACAGACAGACAGACAGACAGACAGACAGACAGACAGACAGACAGACAGACAGACAGACAGACAGACAGACAGACAGACAGACAGACAGACAGACAGACAGACAGACAGACAGACAGACAGACAGACAGACAGACAGACAGACAGACAGACAGACAGACAGACAGACAGACAGACAGACAGACAGACAGACAGACAGACAGACAGACAGACAGACAGACAGACAGACAGACAGACAGACAGACAGACAGACAGACAGACAGACAGACAGACAGACAGACAGACAGACAGACAGACAGACAGACAGACAGACAGACAGACAGACAGACAGACAGACAGACAGACAGACAGACAGACAGACAGACAGACAGACAGACAGACAGACAGACAGACAGACAGACAGACAGACAGACAGACAGACAGACAGACAGACAGACAGACAGACAGACAGACAGACAGACAGACAGACAGACAGACAGACAGACAGACAGACAGACAGACAGACAGACAGACAGACAGACAGACAGACAGACAGACAGACAGACAGACAGACAGACAGACAGACAGACAGACAGACAGACAGACAGACAGACAGACAGACAGACAGACAGACAGACAGACAGACAGACAGACAGACAGACAGACAGACAGACAGACAGACAGACAGACAGACAGACAGACAGACAGACAGACAGACAGACAGACAGACAGACAGACAGACAGACAGACAGACAGACAGACAGACAGACAGACAGACAGACAGACAGACAGACAGACAGACAGACAGACAGACAGACAGACAGACAGACAGACAGACAGACAGACAGACAGACAGACAGACAGACAGACAGACAGACAGACAGACAGACAGACAGACAGACAGACAGACAGACAGACAGACAGACAGACAGACAGACAGACAGACAGACAGACAGACAGACAGACAGACAGACAGACAGACAGACAGACAGACAGACAGACAGACAGACAGACAGACAGACAGACAGACAGACAGACAGACAGACAGACAGACAGACAGACAGACAGACAGACAGACAGACAGACAGACAGACAGACAGACAGACAGACAGACAGACAGACAGACAGACAGACAGACAGACAGACAGACAGACAGACAGACAGACAGACAGACAGACAGACAGACAGACAGACAGACAGACAGACAGACAGACAGACAGACAGACAGACAGACAGACAGACAGACAGACAGACAGACAGACAGACAGACAGACAGACAGACAGACAGACAGACAGACAGACAGACAGACAGACAGACAGACAGACAGACAGACAGACAGACAGACAGACAGACAGACAGACAGACAGACAGACAGACAGACAGACAGACAGACAGACAGACAGACAGACAGACAGACAGACAGACAGACAGACAGACAGACAGACAGACAGACAGACAGACAGACAGACAGACAGACAGACAGACAGACAGACAGACAGACAGACAGACAGACAGACAGACAGACAGACAGACAGACAGACAGACAGACAGACAGACAGACAGACAGACAGACAGACAGACAGACAGACAGACAGACAGACAGACAGACAGACAGACAGACAGACAGACAGACAGACAGACAGACAGACAGACAGACAGACAGACAGACAGACAGACAGACAGACAGACAGACAGACAGACAGACAGACAGACAGACAGACAGACAGACAGACAGACAGACAGACAGACAGACAGACAGACAGACAGACAGACAGACAGACAGACAGACAGACAGACAGACAGACAGACAGACAGACAGACAGACAGACAGACAGACAGACAGACAGACAGACAGACAGACAGACAGACAGACAGACAGACAGACAGACAGACAGACAGACAGACAGACAGACAGACAGACAGACAGACAGACAGACAGACAGACAGACAGACAGACAGACAGACAGACAGACAGACAGACAGACAGACAGACAGACAGACAGACAGACAGACAGACAGACAGACAGACAGACAGACAGACAGACAGACAGACAGACAGACAGACAGACAGACAGACAGACAGACAGACAGACAGACAGACAGACAGACAGACAGACAGACAGACAGACAGACAGACAGACAGACAGACAGACAGACAGACAGACAGACAGACAGACAGACAGACAGACAGACAGACAGACAGACAGACAGACAGACAGACAGACAGACAGACAGACAGACAGACAGACAGACAGACAGACAGACAGACAGACAGACAGACAGACAGACAGACAGACAGACAGACAGACAGACAGACAGACAGACAGACAGACAGACAGACAGACAGACAGACAGACAGACAGACAGACAGACAGACAGACAGACAGACAGACAGACAGACAGACAGACAGACAGACAGACAGACAGACAGACAGACAGACAGACAGACAGACAGACAGACAGACAGACAGACAGACAGACAGACAGACAGACAGACAGACAGACAGACAGACAGACAGACAGACAGACAGACAGACAGACAGACAGACAGACAGACAGACAGACAGACAGACAGACAGACAGACAGACAGACAGACAGACAGACAGACAGACAGACAGACAGACAGACAGACAGACAGACAGACAGACAGACAGACAGACAGACAGACAGACAGACAGACAGACAGACAGACAGACAGACAGACAGACAGACAGACAGACAGACAGACAGACAGACAGACAGACAGACAGACAGACAGACAGACAGACAGACAGACAGACAGACAGACAGACAGACAGACAGACAGACAGACAGACAGACAGACAGACAGACAGACAGACAGACAGACAGACAGACAGACAGACAGACAGACAGACAGACAGACAGACAGACAGACAGACAGACAGACAGACAGACAGACAGACAGACAGACAGACAGACAGACAGACAGACAGACAGACAGACAGACAGACAGACAGACAGACAGACAGACAGACAGACAGACAGACAGACAGACAGACAGACAGACAGACAGACAGACAGACAGACAGACAGACAGACAGACAGACAGACAGACAGACAGACAGACAGACAGACAGACAGACAGACAGACAGACAGACAGACAGACAGACAGACAGACAGACAGACAGACAGACAGACAGACAGACAGACAGACAGACAGACAGACAGACAGACAGACAGACAGACAGACAGACAGACAGACAGACAGACAGACAGACAGACAGACAGACAGACAGACAGACAGACAGACAGACAGACAGACAGACAGACAGACAGACAGACAGACAGACAGACAGACAGACAGACAGACAGACAGACAGACAGACAGACAGACAGACAGACAGACAGACAGACAGACAGACAGACAGACAGACAGACAGACAGACAGACAGACAGACAGACAGACAGACAGACAGACAGACAGACAGACAGACAGACAGACAGACAGACAGACAGACAGACAGACAGACAGACAGACAGACAGACAGACAGACAGACAGACAGACAGACAGACAGACAGACAGACAGACAGACAGACAGACAGACAGACAGACAGACAGACAGACAGACAGACAGACAGACAGACAGACAGACAGACAGACAGACAGACAGACAGACAGACAGACAGACAGACAGACAGACAGACAGACAGACAGACAGACAGACAGACAGACAGACAGACAGACAGACAGACAGACAGACAGACAGACAGACAGACAGACAGACAGACAGACAGACAGACAGACAGACAGACAGACAGACAGACAGACAGACAGACAGACAGACAGACAGACAGACAGACAGACAGACAGACAGACAGACAGACAGACAGACAGACAGACAGACAGACAGACAGACAGACAGACAGACAGACAGACAGACAGACAGACAGACAGACAGACAGACAGACAGACAGACAGACAGACAGACAGACAGACAGACAGACAGACAGACAGACAGACAGACAGACAGACAGACAGACAGACAGACAGACAGACAGACAGACAGACAGACAGACAGACAGACAGACAGACAGACAGACAGACAGACAGACAGACAGACAGACAGACAGACAGACAGACAGACAGACAGACAGACAGACAGACAGACAGACAGACAGACAGACAGACAGACAGACAGACAGACAGACAGACAGACAGACAGACAGACAGACAGACAGACAGACAGACAGACAGACAGACAGACAGACAGACAGACAGACAGACAGACAGACAGACAGACAGACAGACAGACAGACAGACAGACAGACAGACAGACAGACAGACAGACAGACAGACAGACAGACAGACAGACAGACAGACAGACAGACAGACAGACAGACAGACAGACAGACAGACAGACAGACAGACAGACAGACAGACAGACAGACAGACAGACAGACAGACAGACAGACAGACAGACAGACAGACAGACAGACAGACAGACAGACAGACAGACAGACAGACAGACAGACAGACAGACAGACAGACAGACAGACAGACAGACAGACAGACAGACAGACAGACAGACAGACAGACAGACAGACAGACAGACAGACAGACAGACAGACAGACAGACAGACAGACAGACAGACAGACAGACAGACAGACAGACAGACAGACAGACAGACAGACAGACAGACAGACAGACAGACAGACAGACAGACAGACAGACAGACAGACAGACAGACAGACAGACAGACAGACAGACAGACAGACAGACAGACAGACAGACAGACAGACAGACAGACAGACAGACAGACAGACAGACAGACAGACAGACAGACAGACAGACAGACAGACAGACAGACAGACAGACAGACAGACAGACAGACAGACAGACAGACAGACAGACAGACAGACAGACAGACAGACAGACAGACAGACAGACAGACAGACAGACAGACAGACAGACAGACAGACAGACAGACAGACAGACAGACAGACAGACAGACAGACAGACAGACAGACAGACAGACAGACAGACAGACAGACAGACAGACAGACAGACAGACAGACAGACAGACAGACAGACAGACAGACAGACAGACAGACAGACAGACAGACAGACAGACAGACAGACAGACAGACAGACAGACAGACAGACAGACAGACAGACAGACAGACAGACAGACAGACAGACAGACAGACAGACAGACAGACAGACAGACAGACAGACAGACAGACAGACAGACAGACAGACAGACAGACAGACAGACAGACAGACAGACAGACAGACAGACAGACAGACAGACAGACAGACAGACAGACAGACAGACAGACAGACAGACAGACAGACAGACAGACAGACAGACAGACAGACAGACAGACAGACAGACAGACAGACAGACAGACAGACAGACAGACAGACAGACAGACAGACAGACAGACAGACAGACAGACAGACAGACAGACAGACAGACAGACAGACAGACAGACAGACAGACAGACAGACAGACAGACAGACAGACAGACAGACAGACAGACAGACAGACAGACAGACAGACAGACAGACAGACAGACAGACAGACAGACAGACAGACAGACAGACAGACAGACAGACAGACAGACAGACAGACAGACAGACAGACAGACAGACAGACAGACAGACAGACAGACAGACAGACAGACAGACAGACAGACAGACAGACAGACAGACAGACAGACAGACAGACAGACAGACAGACAGACAGACAGACAGACAGACAGACAGACAGACAGACAGACAGACAGACAGACAGACAGACAGACAGACAGACAGACAGACAGACAGACAGACAGACAGACAGACAGACAGACAGACAGACAGACAGACAGACAGACAGACAGACAGACAGACAGACAGACAGACAGACAGACAGACAGACAGACAGACAGACAGACAGACAGACAGACAGACAGACAGACAGACAGACAGACAGACAGACAGACAGACAGACAGACAGACAGACAGACAGACAGACAGACAGACAGACAGACAGACAGACAGACAGACAGACAGACAGACAGACAGACAGACAGACAGACAGACAGACAGACAGACAGACAGACAGACAGACAGACAGACAGACAGACAGACAGACAGACAGACAGACAGACAGACAGACAGACAGACAGACAGACAGACAGACAGACAGACAGACAGACAGACAGACAGACAGACAGACAGACAGACAGACAGACAGACAGACAGACAGACAGACAGACAGACAGACAGACAGACAGACAGACAGACAGACAGACAGACAGACAGACAGACAGACAGACAGACAGACAGACAGACAGACAGACAGACAGACAGACAGACAGACAGACAGACAGACAGACAGACAGACAGACAGACAGACAGACAGACAGACAGACAGACAGACAGACAGACAGACAGACAGACAGACAGACAGACAGACAGACAGACAGACAGACAGACAGACAGACAGACAGACAGACAGACAGACAGACAGACAGACAGACAGACAGACAGACAGACAGACAGACAGACAGACAGACAGACAGACAGACAGACAGACAGACAGACAGACAGACAGACAGACAGACAGACAGACAGACAGACAGACAGACAGACAGACAGACAGACAGACAGACAGACAGACAGACAGACAGACAGACAGACAGACAGACAGACAGACAGACAGACAGACAGACAGACAGACAGACAGACAGACAGACAGACAGACAGACAGACAGACAGACAGACAGACAGACAGACAGACAGACAGACAGACAGACAGACAGACAGACAGACAGACAGACAGACAGACAGACAGACAGACAGACAGACAGACAGACAGACAGACAGACAGACAGACAGACAGACAGACAGACAGACAGACAGACAGACAGACAGACAGACAGACAGACAGACAGACAGACAGACAGACAGACAGACAGACAGACAGACAGACAGACAGACAGACAGACAGACAGACAGACAGACAGACAGACAGACAGACAGACAGACAGACAGACAGACAGACAGACAGACAGACAGACAGACAGACAGACAGACAGACAGACAGACAGACAGACAGACAGACAGACAGACAGACAGACAGACAGACAGACAGACAGACAGACAGACAGACAGACAGACAGACAGACAGACAGACAGACAGACAGACAGACAGACAGACAGACAGACAGACAGACAGACAGACAGACAGACAGACAGACAGACAGACAGACAGACAGACAGACAGACAGACAGACAGACAGACAGACAGACAGACAGACAGACAGACAGACAGACAGACAGACAGACAGACAGACAGACAGACAGACAGACAGACAGACAGACAGACAGACAGACAGACAGACAGACAGACAGACAGACAGACAGACAGACAGACAGACAGACAGACAGACAGACAGACAGACAGACAGACAGACAGACAGACAGACAGACAGACAGACAGACAGACAGACAGACAGACAGACAGACAGACAGACAGACAGACAGACAGACAGACAGACAGACAGACAGACAGACAGACAGACAGACAGACAGACAGACAGACAGACAGACAGACAGACAGACAGACAGACAGACAGACAGACAGACAGACAGACAGACAGACAGACAGACAGACAGACAGACAGACAGACAGACAGACAGACAGACAGACAGACAGACAGACAGACAGACAGACAGACAGACAGACAGACAGACAGACAGACAGACAGACAGACAGACAGACAGACAGACAGACAGACAGACAGACAGACAGACAGACAGACAGACAGACAGACAGACAGACAGACAGACAGACAGACAGACAGACAGACAGACAGACAGACAGACAGACAGACAGACAGACAGACAGACAGACAGACAGACAGACAGACAGACAGACAGACAGACAGACAGACAGACAGACAGACAGACAGACAGACAGACAGACAGACAGACAGACAGACAGACAGACAGACAGACAGACAGACAGACAGACAGACAGACAGACAGACAGACAGACAGACAGACAGACAGACAGACAGACAGACAGACAGACAGACAGACAGACAGACAGACAGACAGACAGACAGACAGACAGACAGACAGACAGACAGACAGACAGACAGACAGACAGACAGACAGACAGACAGACAGACAGACAGACAGACAGACAGACAGACAGACAGACAGACAGACAGACAGACAGACAGACAGACAGACAGACAGACAGACAGACAGACAGACAGACAGACAGACAGACAGACAGACAGACAGACAGACAGACAGACAGACAGACAGACAGACAGACAGACAGACAGACAGACAGACAGACAGACAGACAGACAGACAGACAGACAGACAGACAGACAGACAGACAGACAGACAGACAGACAGACAGACAGACAGACAGACAGACAGACAGACAGACAGACAGACAGACAGACAGACAGACAGACAGACAGACAGACAGACAGACAGACAGACAGACAGACAGACAGACAGACAGACAGACAGACAGACAGACAGACAGACAGACAGACAGACAGACAGACAGACAGACAGACAGACAGACAGACAGACAGACAGACAGACAGACAGACAGACAGACAGACAGACAGACAGACAGACAGACAGACAGACAGACAGACAGACAGACAGACAGACAGACAGACAGACAGACAGACAGACAGACAGACAGACAGACAGACAGACAGACAGACAGACAGACAGACAGACAGACAGACAGACAGACAGACAGACAGACAGACAGACAGACAGACAGACAGACAGACAGACAGACAGACAGACAGACAGACAGACAGACAGACAGACAGACAGACAGACAGACAGACAGACAGACAGACAGACAGACAGACAGACAGACAGACAGACAGACAGACAGACAGACAGACAGACAGACAGACAGACAGACAGACAGACAGACAGACAGACAGACAGACAGACAGACAGACAGACAGACAGACAGACAGACAGACAGACAGACAGACAGACAGACAGACAGACAGACAGACAGACAGACAGACAGACAGACAGACAGACAGACAGACAGACAGACAGACAGACAGACAGACAGACAGACAGACAGACAGACAGACAGACAGACAGACAGACAGACAGACAGACAGACAGACAGACAGACAGACAGACAGACAGACAGACAGACAGACAGACAGACAGACAGACAGACAGACAGACAGACAGACAGACAGACAGACAGACAGACAGACAGACAGACAGACAGACAGACAGACAGACAGACAGACAGACAGACAGACAGACAGACAGACAGACAGACAGACAGACAGACAGACAGACAGACAGACAGACAGACAGACAGACAGACAGACAGACAGACAGACAGACAGACAGACAGACAGACAGACAGACAGACAGACAGACAGACAGACAGACAGACAGACAGACAGACAGACAGACAGACAGACAGACAGACAGACAGACAGACAGACAGACAGACGGACGGACGGACGGACGGACGGACGGACGGACATCGCTAAATCGACTCAAAAAGTGATTCTGAGTCGATCGGTATACTTAAAGGTGGGTCTAGGACCAATATTTCGGGTAGTTACAAACATCAGCACAAACTCATTATACCCTGTACCACAGTGTGGTGTAGGGTATAATTAATTGAATCCGCGTTTTTGTTGATTGACTTTCGTTTTCAATTCTTTCTGTGTTGATTTGAATTTTACTTGATTTTCGAAATCCAATTGATTTTAAAATTTTAATTGATTTTTGAATTTAATTTTGTTTTCAGATTTCAATTTGTTTTGATATTCGAAAATTTGATTATCGAAATTAATTATCAAATTTTATTTGTTTTTTTTTTAATTTTAAAATTTTACTTGATTTTCGAATTTTTTTAAAATATTAATTTTGATTGATTTTTGAATTTAAATGAATTTAAGAATTCCGTTTGATTTTCTAGATTCATTTGAATTTCAAATAATCTTATCAAAACTTAAATTATCATTCACAAATATCACTTGACTTCGATTTTCATTCGATTTTCGAGATTCGTTTTAAGTTCAAATGATCTTATCGGCATGGGAATACCAGAACTGTCTGTAATTTTCGGAAATTCAATTTTTCTTCTGCAGTTTTTTTTAACTGAAACCCTTATAACAAATATAATTAGAGCCCGATCTCTCTTGTACTTTCACTTTCAGTGAAAATCCGTGAGAGATAGTTATTTCAATTGATTTTTTTACAAAAACTGAATTTCAATTAATTAATCTCAATGCTCTTTATGGATTTAAATTTGAGTTTTTCAAAGCGTAATTACTTTTTTTTGGAATTTTAATTTTTCTTTATCATTTTTAATTAATCTTTTTTGAATTTCAATTGATAATTCCCGAATTTTAATTTATCTTCACAATTTTCAATTGATCTTTTTCGGATTTCACATAATTTTTTTAAATCGCTTTCTACACCGTTTACAGATGTAATTTGAGAAAGATTAATTGTACTTCGAAGCTTTTACTTGTAATTCGAAGATTTGATTTGTAATTCGAAGATTTTACTAGTAATTCGAAAATTCTACTTGTAATTTAAAAATTCCATTTGTAAATCGATAAATTTTTTTGTTATTCGAAAATTCAAGATTCAAATTGTAATTCGTAAAAGATTTTTTACCCGGCTAAAAATGTTGTATATTATCATATATGATATCATATATGAGACCATATACAGTATCATATATAGTATCAAATATGGTCTCATATATGACCATATTCCAAAATTGGCGCTTATATAAGACACGATCATATATGATCCAATATATGTGATCATATATTAGATCATATATTGAATCATATATTGGATAATATATTGAATCATATATGGGATCATATATGATGTTGTTTTCAATTTGTTTTACATTCTTTTTCATATTTTTTATTTATTTTTTTCATTTTAAACTATATGTAATAGATTATTATGTATATATTCACCAGATTTGCAAACGGTGTACATAAGTATAATTTAAAATTAAAAATATTTTTTTTATTAATTTTGGTGTTTTCATATATTTTAATGAAACCCTTTAGTTTGATGATTTTCATTTTTTAGTTACTATCGTTTGCATTTTTGGTGACCATATAAAAATAAATAATTTAACTTATAGATATGAGAATACATTTTGATAGTAAACAAAATAAATTGAACATAAAAGATCTTATATATCAAGTTTTTCAATTGATATCAATTACGAAAGATGCGAACAAAGGGCTTATTAAAGGAACGTTGATTTCCATTGTGTTTTATTGTTTTAGTGTTTATTCCGATTATCTTCAGACTTAGCGTTTTTGTTATGGTATAAGCCTCTTTTTTACAATTTTTATAGTCAAAATCTAAAAAAGGATATAAAATAATATTAATATTTAAGATATTTCTAGAATTTTTATTGTATTAAAGTATTACCAACGATAGCATTTGATGCTAATAGGTTAATTATAACACGGATGTCATTTAACGAAGCAACCATTTACCTTTAAAGATTGGCTAGATACTGCTAGTTACATACATATGTACATGTTGGAATGTATTTTGTTAAGACCATGGGATGCTTAAGCCCATTGGATGCTAAAGACTATGGAATGCTTTTTAAGGAAAGATATATTGTCTTTCAGAAATCCATCTGAAAAAATATTAAAAATTATTACACATTTCTTTTTTATTCCAGCAAAAAAGAACTTGCTACTACTAAATGCACGCATCAAAATTCATAGCAAGCAAATAATTATTTAAGACTTTGATTAAAAGCAATATATTCAGTAGTACATATGTATTTTATCTTGCTGGGTTATGTTTGTAAGAATATTTGAAGGATATGGATAAAAACTATTTCTACTTACATCATGTTTGTAAGGATATTTGAAGGACAGGGATAGTAACTATTTCTACTTACATCATGGTGACAATGTGCCAGATTGTCACTTTCGCTTATAGACAGCTTTTTTGTAATTGTATAAAAACGTTGTCCTTCCCAAATCGTTACTCAACCTTAAAACTGATCGTTCTTTTCATTTCGATTTGCTATGGCGATAGTAAGCGATTTCAAAATAGTTTGTAGTGTTGGAACCGTAGTGATAACGTTATGGTCGTGCATATGCCCTCTGCTCTAAGTTAAGCGAGCTTAACGTCCCTCCGCATGGTTGAATTTTCTAGTAACTCAGCCTTCAAACTTCTTATACGTTCTTTCCATTTCCAATTTTCAACAGTAAGGGATTTCAAAATAATTTATAGTGTTGGAATCGTAGTGATAACATTTCTGGTGGTGCATATGTCCTCTTCTCCAAGGTAAGTGAGCTTAACCTTATTCGGGCTCAAAACTGCTTATACGATCTATCACTGCTTATACGATTGCAGTATTGCAATCGCAGTGAAAACATAATGGTGGTGCATATGCCCTCTCCACGAAGTTGCACGAGATTAACGAAGCTGCGTAGTTTAATTTTCTTCAACATCAAAGCACTCTATATATATGATCCTTTTGAATATGATCTTGTTTTGGAATAAAATGTACACGCTTATACTTGTTATGACGATGAACTGGAAAAAATAATACATATGATTTTAAAATTCTAAATTCATTTAAAATTCTAATTAAAACTTACCTTTTCCATTTTCTTTATGTAAAAGTAACTTTTTTAATCAGAATATTTTGCAACTAGGAAACAATATTTTTTAAATTATTGATACGAATCGGTATTAAGGTATAAATATGGTAATAAAATATAATTTCAATCCTACAAAACTTTTGTTTTGTAATTCCGGTTGATATTTTCATACACATGCACTAAAACTTAACATTTTATGATAACATATATGTTTCCATATATGATATCATATATGGAACATATTTTATATACGGCCACATATATGGGATCGTTTCTTGCATATATGGTCACATATATGTTTCCATATATGTCATATATGATCATATAAAGATCTATATATAAGCATATACGAACATACACATTTATTTTTAGCCGGGTAATTAAAAAAAAAAAAAAATTAATTGTAATTTGAAAAAGATGTATAGATTTTTTTTTTAAATGTTTTAACATGTTGAAGAGAATCAAAGATTCGGCACAACCGAATTAAACACTCTCACTTGTTTGACTTATATTGGATAATTTTCGAACTACAATTGCTCTTTTTCATGAACTACAATTGAAATTTCAAGAATTTAAATTGGAATCATCGAATTACAATTTATTTATTTCCAATTATGTTAAAATCTTCGAACTACAGTTGATTTTTTTCGAATTTCAATTGATCTTTTTTGAATTACAATTGAAGTTTTTTGAATTAAAATTGAAGTTTTTTGAATTACAATTCATCTTTTTAGAATTACTATTGATCATTTTTAAATTATTGATAATTTTTGAATTATAATGGACCTTTTTCGAATAACAACTGACCTTTTTGGAATTACTATTGACATTTTCGAATAATTAATGGTCTTTTTCGAACTAAAATTGACCTTTCTCGATTCACTATTATAATCTTCGAATTATAATTATAATTTCCGAATTACAAAGGAAATTTTCGAATTTGAAGGAGAATCTTCGAATTACAATGGCTCTTTTTCGAATTATATTTTAAAATTTAAATACAATAGTTCTATAAGCACTTTATTGGATGTGGAATTTC
>CAWUER010000633.1:0-85752 GCA_963921195.1 Pegoplata infirma
GTGGTTAACCGGTTTGCAAAAAAAAAACCGAAATTTTGAGAAAAACCCAATTTTTCGGTTAACCGGTTTATAAACACTAGTATAATTTAAAAATAACAATTTTTATAATGATAACTTAAGGATTTTTTTTTAAATACTCAAAATAGCACACAATTTCCGGGTCAATTCTAAGGATGACATTTTTTTGTACCAAAAACCCTAAATTTTTTAAATATGGGGGTTTTCGTGTCAACTGACACAACTTTTGAAACCGATTCTTCCGATCGGGATGAAATTTGCACAAAGGTTAATCCTATTGGATAGTAGTTCAGACACAATTTTTCAACGAGATCGGTCAAGAACTCTCTAAGTTAGAGGGGGTCGAAATTTGACATTTTGGCCAAAGAGGTGTTGATTCTCATCCATGTAACTTCTTACCTATTGTTTTTAGCAAAATGTGTCCCAAAGAGTTTAGATAGCTATTTCTTCACTCTTTCAAAAAAAAAATAAAAAAAAAATTTTTGATTTTTTTTCTTAAAAATCCAAAACTTTTTTGACTTTTTCCTCAAATTGGGCCTTTTTTTTTTTTGATTTAAAAGAAAGCTTAGGCGATTTCCTTTAAGAGCTGCGGGGTCGCTTAGTGGGATGCGAGTGGGATATCTATAAAAATTTTTTTTTTTTAACTTTGGAACACAAAAAACGGTTCTTCAATTTGCACTATTAGGCGTGGGATAGCTAACCAGTTTTCGATCCGCGATACCCTCTAATTTTTTTAGGTTCGAAAAAGAAAGCACGAGCCAAAAAATGGGGGCGGTGGGGAGGGGCCATATGGCCCCTCATTGGGGTCAAAGTTGGGCGTAAAGAGGTAAAAATCCTCAAAAAGCCCAAAAACTCCCCTAGAAACGCCCCTGGAGGGGTGTAATGTGAGACCGACCTCCAATAATTTTCTGCCCCCAACATTTTTCTTGAACATACCTTACCCCTATTTCCACTTCCTAAGGGGGCTCCCATACAAACCATTTTTTAAAAATTTGATCCTACCATTCTAACTTACCCTAAAGTGCCCCTAGTGGGGCCAAATGTATGACCGACCTCCATTATTTTATTAATTCCAACATTTTTTGCAAACATACCAACAATGTATCTTTAACCCTTAAGGTGGTCCCCATACATTTCTTTTATTTTTTATAAATTTGTTTTATTAAACCAAAAAAATGTATGGGGACCCCCTTAAGAGTTGAAAATAAAGGGTAGGTATATTCTGAGAGAATGTTGGAGTTGAAAAAATATTGGGGGTTGGTCATACATTTTACTTCTCTAGGGGCACCTTATGGACAGTTTGAGCGGTAGGAGCAAATTTTATAAAAATGACATTTTGTATAGGAGCCCCCTTAGGAAGTGGAAATAGGGGTAAGGTATGTTCAAGAAAAATGTTGGGGGCAGAAAATTATTGGAGGTCGGTCTCACATTGCACCCCTCCAGGGGCGTTTCTAGGGGAGTTTTGGGCTTTTTTAGGATTTTTACCACAATGAGGGGCCATATGGCCCATCCCCACCGCCCCCATTTTTTGGCTCTTGCTTTATTTTTCGAACCTTAAAAAATTAGAGGGTATCGCGGATCGAAATCGAAAACTGGTTAGCTATCCCACGCCTAATAGTGCATTATATATTTTTTTTATATTTTTTTTTTTCGAAAGACTGAAGAAATAGCTATCTAAACTCTTTGGGACACATTTTTCTAAAAACAATAGGTAAGAAGTTACATGGATGAGAATCAACACCTCTTTGGCCAAAATGTCAAATTCCGACACCCTCTAACTCAGAGAGTTCTTGACCGATCTCGTTGAAAAATTGTGTCTGAACTACTACCCAATAGGACTAACCTTTGTGCAAATTTCATCCCGATCGGAAGAAATCGGTTTCAAAAGTTGTGTCAGTTGACACGAAAACCCCCATATACTAATTAAAAAAAAAATTAAATAGCGTAAAAGTTTCGCAAAATGCACTTAAAAACTGCATTTGCATATAAAATGCACTTTTAAAACACCAATTTTTTTGCTGTTTAGCAGATATCAGTAGATACACACAAAAAAAAATCGAGGTTATATTACCTAAAATTATAGTATAAAAATACCTTAGTGCCAGGCAAACGGGGCATTTGCTAAGTTAAAAGGTAATGTTACTTAAAAGCTAAGGTAATTCCTATGTTCGAAAATTTTTTCTGGTTGACAGAAATATACCTTAGCTTTTTAGGTAAAATAGCATTGATAAAAAGGTAATATTACGTTAATAATTAGGTGGTATTGCCTTGCATTAGTAATGGCATTTTTACACCATTTCCTTTCAAAATTTAAATAAAAAATACGAAAAGTTTATTATTTTTAATTTGTTTTATATTTTTATTTTTTTTAATGTCTTAAATTTTAAAGAAAAGTTATTTAAATAGAAAAATTATCTATTCTAATACACTTATTAAATAGAAAAATTTTAAGATTCTGAGATATTTTAAGACTCTGAGACATTTTTTTTATAAAAATCTTAGAATTTTCTATAGAAAAAATATCTCAGAATCTGAGATTTTTTCTATAGAAAATTCTAAGATTTTTATAAAAAAAATGTCTCAGAGTCTTAAAATATCTCAGAATCTTAAAATTTTTCTATTTAATAAGTGTATTAGAAAAATATCTCAGAATCTGAGATTTTTTCTATAGAAAATTCTAAGATTTTTATAAAAAAAATGTCTCAGAGTCTTAAAATATCTCAGAATCTTAAAATTTTTCTATTTAATAAGTGTATTAGAATAGATAATTTTTCTATTTAAATAACTTTTCTTTAAAATTTAAGACATTAAAAAAAATAAAAATATAAAACAAATTAAAAATAATAAACTTTTCGTATTTTTTATTTAAATTTTGAAAGGAAATGGTGTAAAAATGCCATTACTAATGCAAGGCAATACCACCTAATTATTAACGTAATATTACCTTTTTATCAATGCTATTTTACCTAAAAAGCTAAGGTATATTTCTGTCAACCAGAAAAAATTTTCGAACATAGGAATTACCTTAGCTTTTAAGTAACATTACCTTTTAACTTAGCAAATGCCCCGTTTGCCTGGCACTAAGGTATTTTTATACTATAATTTTAGGTAATATTACCTCGATTTTTTTTTTGTGTGTATCTACTGATATCTGCTAAACCGCAAAAAAATTGGTGTTTTAAAAGTGCATTTTATATGCAAATGCAGTTTTTAAGTGCATTTTGCGAAACTTTTACGCTATTTAATTTTTTTTTAATTAGTATATGGGGGTTTTCGTGTCAACTGACACAACTTTTGAAACCGATTTCTTCCGATCGGGATGAAATTTGCACAAAGGTTAGTCCTATTGGGTAGTAGTTCAGACACAATTTTTCAACGAGATCGGTCAAGAACTCTCTGAGTTAGAGGGGGTCGGAATTTGACATTTTGGCCAAAGAGGTGTTGATTCTCATCCATGTAACTTCTTACCTATTGTTTTTAGAAAAATGTGTCCCAAAGAGTTTAGATAGCTATTTCTTCAGTCTTTCGAAAAAAAAAATATAAAAAAAATATATAATGCACTATTAGGCGTGGGATAGCTAACCAGTTTTCGATTTCGATCCGCGATACCCTCTAATTTTTTAAGGTTCGAAAAATAAAGCAAGAGCCAAAAAATGGGGGCGGTGGGGATGGGCCATATGGCCCCTCATTGTGGTAAAAATCCTAAAAAATCCCAAAACTCCCCTAGAAACGCCCCTGGAGGGGTGCAATGTGAGACCGACCTCCAATAATTTTCTGCCCCCAACATTTTTCTTGAACATACCTTACCCCTATTTCCACTTCCTAAGGGGGCTCCTATACAAAATGTCATTTTTATAAAATTTGCTCCTACCGCTCAAACTGTCCATAAGGTGCCCCTAGAGAAGTAAAATGTATGACCAACCCCCAATATTTTTTCAACTCCAACATTCTCTCAGAATATACCTACCCTTTATTTTCAACTCTTAAGGGGGTCCCCATACATTTTTTTGGTTTAATAAAACAAATTTATAAAAAATAAAAGAAATGTATGGGGACCACCTTAAGGGTTAAAGATACATTGTTGGTATGTTTGCAAAAAATGTTGGAATTAATAAAATAATGGAGGTCGGTCATACATTTGGCCCCACTAGGGGCACTTTAGGGTAAGTTAGAATGGTAGGATCAAATTTTTAAAAAATGGTTTGTATGGGAGCCCCCTTAGGAAGTGGAAATAGGGGTAAGGTATGTTCAAGAAAAATGTTGGGGGCAGAAAATTATTGGAGGTCGGTCTCACATTACACCCCTCCAGGGGCGTTTCTAGGGGAGTTTTTGGGCTTTTTGAGGATTTTTACCTCTTTACGCCCAACTTTGACCCCAATGAGGGGCCATATGGCCCCTCCCCACCGCCCCCATTTTTTGGCTCGTGCTTTCTTTTTCGAACCTAAAAAAATTAGAGGGTATCGCGGATCGAAAACTGGTTAGCTATCCCACGCCTAATAGTGCAAATTGAAGAACCGTTTTTTGTGTTCCAAAGTTAAAAAAAAAAAATTTTATAGATATCCCACTCGCATCCCACTAAGCGACCCCGCAGCTCTTAAAGGAAATCGCCTAAGCTTTCTTTTAAATCAAAAAAAAAAAAGGCCCAATTTGAGGAAAAAGTCAAAAAAGTTTTGGATTTTTAAGAAAAAAAATCAAAAATTTTTTTTTTATTTTTTTTTTGAAAGAGTGAAGAAATAGCTATCTAAACTCTTTGGGACACATTTTGCTAAAAACAATAGGTAAGAAGTTACATGGATGAGAATCAACACCTCTTTGGCCAAAATGTCAAATTTCGACCCCCTCTAACTTAGAGAGTTCTTGACCGATCTCGTTGAAAAATTGTGTCTGAACTACTATCCAATAGGATTAACCTTTGTGCAAATTTCATCCCGATCGGAAGAATCGGTTTCAAAAGTTGTGTCAGTTGACACGAAAACCCCCATATTTAAAAAATTTAGGGTTTTTGGTACAAAAAAATGTCATCCTTAGAATTGACCCGGAAATTGTGTGCTATTTTGAGTATTTAAAAAAAAATCCTTAAGTTATCATTATAAAAATTGTTATTTTTAAATTATACTAGTGTTTATAAACCGGTTAACCGAAAAATTGGGTTTTTCTCAAAATTTCGGTTTTTTTTTTGCAAACCGGTTAACCAAAATTGAAAAATTCCGGTGCACCGAAAACCGGTTTTTTTTCTGTCGGTTAACCGGTTTTTTTTTTTTAAATATATTCAAACGGAATATTTTGCAAATATTAAGGGTTTGCACTTTTTTTTATGATATTTTCAAAATTTCATTAAAAACAGTGTTACCGTTGAGAATTTTGAAAAAGTCGCAGAAAAAGTCGTTTTTTACAAAAAAGTCGCACAAAAAAGTCGTTTTACCAAATAAAAGTTGCACCTTTTTTTAAGGGTTGAAGATTTTTTTATAATTTTTTTCTGTATTAGGGAGTCAAAATGTAACTCTTTTTTGGCGTCTCTGGGGCAGGATCCTTTATAAAATAAGTGATTTTTTTTTTAAATAACTTTTCTGATTACATTTTAAAATAACCTACAAACAGTTAATGACATAATTTTCTTAGTATAGTCTGTGCCCCAACTGTCCCAAGGGTGCCTCTGGAGGCGTCAAATGTATGACCGAA
Organism: Pegoplata infirma; assembly: GCA_963921195.1. Taxonomy (NCBI): domain Eukaryota; kingdom Metazoa; phylum Arthropoda; class Insecta; order Diptera; family Anthomyiidae; genus Pegoplata; species Pegoplata infirma. The sequence goes on from CAWUER010000633.1 coordinate 5,698, forward strand.
GCCCAATTGTTTTTTAACCCAAACCCTCATTCATTTTTACCCCCCAAAATTTGTTTGACCATACCAACAACCTATATCCATTTCATAAGTGTTTTTCCATGCAATATTTTACGATAGTATAGGATATATCTAAAGGAATGGGCTATATCTTATGGATTGGGCAATATATTTTGGAATGGACGATACATATTTTTATCGTAATTCCGTTTTTTGATGATTTTTGTTTTCATTTGACTATGCATTTTAACAATGTAAATAATGTAAAAATCTGAAATTCGAATATTTGGTAAAATTATTTAAAATTTGTGTGATTTCGCAGTATATGGTTTAAAAAATAAAAATATATTTCACTTAACAAAAAAGGGGAAAAAAGTCGCACAAAGTTGGAAAAAGTTGCAAAATAAGACAAGTTTAAAAAAGTCGCACAAGAAGTCTCAGAGTGTCAAAAAGGTTGCAAATTGCAACTAAAGTCGCACAACGGTAACACTGATTAAAAAGACCTTGAAAATCCGTGAGAAAGGAAGTATAAAATACTTTTTGTCTTCAAGAAACAATTTTCCAAATAGGAATTTTAATCTGGTAAAAATTTGAATTATTCCCGTTATGAGCGTTTTTTGGACAGTTTCATTAAAAACTTAATAAGTGACTGTTAAGGCTGGGTTAGCCATAAAACGTAACCGTAGCGTAGACTCTATACAATATTCAGTAAGCAAAAATAGTACAGAACATTTTTATTTATTTTTTGTTTTTTTCCAACGCATGGTATTTTATGTCACGCTAAAACGTAGAGAGAACCTATTTTCAACAGGTTCTCTCTACATTTTAGCGTGACATAAAGTACCATGCGTTGGAAAAAAACAAAACATAAATAAAAATTTTCTGTACTATTTTTGCTTACTGAATATTGTATAGAGTCTACGCTACGGTTACGTTTTATGGCTAACCCGGCCTTTAACCAGGTACTAAAATTCTTATTAATGGAGAAAATGTCAATAAAAGAACATTAATATAAAATACGGACTACAATTTATAACGAATTGATGTATTTGTATTTTAAATAAAACCAATAAAAATTAAAATAAAGCTTCGGTGAATATAGGAAAATAAAGCACCGTATATAAATACCGCTATTTTTAAAGGATAACAGTTGCTAACTTTGCTGATAGAAACAAATATGTTAACTTTAGTTACATCCGATTTTTTATTTAATAAAAATTAGCAATTTTAAAGTATTTTTTGGGTTTGTCAGTTAGAGAAAAAAAAACGGTTAACCGGTTTTTTTATTCCGGTTTAACCGAGAAAACCGGTTAACCGAAAAAGCTGAATTTCGGTTAACCGAGAAACCGGTTTTCCAAAATGTCGGTTTTTTATAAACACTAAATTATACCAAAAACATATCGTTTTTTAACAGTTCTATTGAATCTTTTATCTATTTTAATGCCAGATATATAGAGGTAAGAAAGTCGGCTGTTTCAAGACCACTTTCCTCCACTGTTGCCAAGTTAGAGGTTTTCCCGCTAAATCTAGCGCTTTTTGTTTGAATTTAGCGGGGGAAAATTGGTTTTAGCGGGAATGGTGCTTTAGCGGGAAAATCTAGCGCTTTTTGTTTGGATTTAGTTGGAAAAATTTAGAGGTTTTTTTCCAATTTTCCTTTTTTTCAATCGAAAACGCCAAGTTTGTCGATTTTTAGAGCTTTTTTTTGTAACTTAGCGGGAGAATTTTATATTTTCCCGCAAAATTTTTTTTTGCTGTTTCTTGCGCGTTTTTAGTGAAAAGTAAATTTTCGTAGAAAAAAATAATTTGGAGGTTTTTTTTTAATTTTTTATTTTTTGTCAAACAAAAATGCCAAGTTTTTCGGTTTTTAGCGCTTTTTTCGTAGTTTAGCGGGAGAATTTTAAATTTTCCCCGCTAAATTTATTTTTGGCGGTTTCTAGCGCTTTTTTAGTGAAATTTAGAGGTTTTTGATTAAAAATAGTTGGCAACAGTGCTTCCTCTATTATTATTTACTAAAATTGTAATAATTTTCAGTAATATTAACTGTTTTATTAGTATTTCTAATGAACTAAATAATAGTAACAAATTTTAGTATTAATTACCAATTCCTGCACCAGGTCGTTTTGGACTAAAACTTCAGTAGCTAAATTTTTAGTATTGAATACCCACGTGTTTTTTTTTTTTTTTTGAGTGTAGCTATTCGAAAATTTTATAATTTTACTGCAAAAAAACTGGTTATTTGTAAATAAACACAAAAAATTCTTTCGTTATATTTATAATTTTTTTTTGTGATAAAAAAAAATATGTTTTTAAACCAAATTTATAAAGCACTTGTTTTTGTCAACAAAAAATGTTACGGGGATAATTACAATATAGAGGGTAGATAGTAGAGATGGGCGCGTGAGTGATTTTTGACTCACACTCACTCACGCTCACGACAGGAATTTTTGAATCACGCACACTCACTCACGAGCATATTTTTTCTACTGACACTCACTCACAATCACGTGAGTAAATTCAATACAGCTCTCACTCACGTGCACTCACGCAAGCTTCACTCACACTCACGTTGACTCACACTCACGAAACTCTTATTTATACAAAAAAAAATTTTCAAAAACTAAAATTTCAAAAATCTTTCAAAATTTTCAACAAAATCAAAATTTTAGCGAAATTTTACAATTTTTTTTGCTTTTTTCGGGACGAAAACTTAAGTTAAGCCAAATTTGACAATTTTTTTGTTGCTTTTTTAGTACGAAAGGAAATATGAAGAGTAAATAAATAAGGAAAAAAAAACTACTCACGCACACTAACTCACGCAAAAATCTTACTCACGCACACTCACTCACGCAATGTTTTTCTCCACTCACACTCACTCACAATCACGTGAGTAAAATTGATTTCAGTCACACTCACGCGTGATCACGCGTGAATCACGTGAATCACGCTCTAATCTGCTCATGTGCCCATCTCTAGTAGATAGGTTCTAAAAAATGTTGAGGTTTAAAAACTATTAGGGGTTGGTCATACGTTTGACTTCTCTAGATTCACTCTTGGGACAGTTGGAGCGGTGGGAGCAAGTTTTATGGAAATGTCATTTTGTATGGGATACATGTCATTTTGTATGCCCCGATAGGCAGATCGGTATGTTCGGAAAAAATGTTGAGGGGTAAAAATTAATAGGGGTCGGTCTAACATTTGACTACTCTAGGAGGCACCATGGAGGCGGTAGGATCTGATTTTATAAAATAAATTTTAAAAAATGTATGGGGACCGCCTGAAGGGTTAGAGATAGAGTGTGGGTATGTTCTGAGATGTTGGGATGGACTGAATATTAAGGGTCAATTTAGGGTGAATTTTTGAAACAGTTAGAGCTGTAGGAGCAGTTTTATAAAAATGTTATCTATGTATGGAAGCCCCCTTAAGAAGTGGAGGCAGTGATAAGGTGTGTTTGCAAAAAATGTTAGGGAGGAAAAACTAGTATCCCTCAAGGGGCTATTGCGGGGCGGTTGTGAGGCTTTTTGTGTTTTTTTTTTGTCAAAATCGACCAATTTTATGGTACTGAGTGGTCTTCACTAAAAAATTTGAATGCCTAAACTACACTCAAAAAAAAAAGTTTGTAAAATGACATAAAATCCCCGTGATTTTATGGGGCAGGTTTTGTAAAATATGTACTAGCAAGAATCCCAGTAATGTTACGGGGATAATTTTTAAATTGATTTAACAAAAGAAAATGTAAATTTACATTTTTTTTTGTAAAATAATAACTTCGAGGTGAACATTTTTTTTGTAAATTTACAAAAAATTTGGTAAATTTACAAAACAAAATTGTAAACTTACAGAAAAAGGTTGTTATTTTACAACGAAAAGGTAGAAAATGAAAAAGATAAATTGTAGATTAACAAATTATTTGGTTAAACTACTGTTTTTACCGCAAAAAAATATTTAAAAAACTCGTATATTTACAATAAAAATTGTAAATTTGCAAAAAAAAAATATTTAAATTTACAAAATAAATTGTAGACTTACAAAAAAAGTTGTAAATTTACAAAATAAAGTAGAAACTCAAAAAATAAAATTGTAAATTTACACATTGTTTGGTTAAACTACTGTTTTTATGGCAAAAATATTTGTACATTTACAATAAAAAGTGGTAAATTTACAATTTTTATTGTATATATACCATTTTTTCTTATATTTTTGCCGTAAAAACAGTAGTTTAACCAAATAATTTGTAAATTTACAATATTTTTCTTGTATTTTCTACTTCATTTTTGTAAAATTACAACTTTGTTCGTAAGTATACAATTTTGTTTTTTTAAATTTTCATATTTGTTTTGTAAATTTACAAAAAAATTGGTTTATTTACATATTTGTTTTGTAAATTTAAAGGTTTTTTTCCATTGCACGGTGGTCAATTCCGGTCAAAAATCATTTTATTTTTTTATTAAATCTTGATGAACTTTTGATGCTATATTATAGCTAATACTTCAAAACATACAACTTAAATCTTTTTTTGGGCCTTGTAACACTATATTATTGTCCATAGTGGTGCAAAGTTGAGTATTTTTTGCTTTTTATTTCAGCTTTTTTTAAAATGTATATTTTAGTTTTCAATAAAAGTTGGCTATGCCTTTTTCTTCGCATTATTTTTGTAAGTTCGGACATGGATTTTTAATTCCTATGTTAAATAATCATTCCATGTGGTTTTTGCAGATTTTGCGTTCGTTTTTGTCTTAAAGTGATGTGTATGTAAATTAGATAAAAATTAAAAAAAAACTCTAAAAAAAAATTAATTTTGAAAGACCATAAAAATCAATTAGAGGCTATTAGAGGTTAGCTATAAAAAGCAGTTTGTACTTTCAACTATTAAAAGTAAGTATTTTTAATTTCAGCCCCTACTTTTACCGATTCTTTAAACCAGAGCATTTTTAGTGGACTCATTTTTTACAAATGGTGGACTTTTTTAAACCTCCACCAAAATAGGGAATGTGAATAGATACTAACTTAAAACCAATAGATTTGCGTTAAAAAAACTTAAAAAAAGACGAAATAAAAAAAAAATGTGGTTTAAGGGGGGTTGGAACTAAAAAACAGCCTTAATGTTAGCAATTTTTAAACAGCTAAAAAAATAAATACGTAATAGTAATATTATTTAATTCTGTTTTTTTATTTGAAAGAAAGAACATTTTAGCATTTTTAAAAATTTCATAGCACAAAATTTGGTCAACTAAAATTTTCAGGGTTGCCAGTTAATCGTGTGTTGTTTTTTTAAAGGGAAAAATTGGCTGCATTTTTACAGCAAAAACTACTAAACCGATTCTGATGATATTTTTTTTTTTTTGTTTTGTAGATAATTAAATTTTCAATCACTTAACGTGGCCATTTTTTTTTGGAAAAAAAATTGATTTTTGTTGAAGATATGCTAACGTAAACTCAAAAAATAGAAAAACTTCAATTTCTTCTTTCATTCAAATATTAATTAGGTCAAATTTTAAAAAATGGGCACGATAAGTATTAGAAAATTAAATAATCTACAAATCAAAAAAAAAAAAATATCATCAAAATCGGTTTAGTTGTTTTTACTGTACAACTGCGAGCATTTTGTCTTTTAAAAAATAGCATTCCACAATTAACTGGAAACCCTGGCAATTCTTTGTCTTTTAAACTTTTAAAAATATTACGATTGTTAATATTTCAAATAAAAAAACAGAATTAAAAAGTATTGCGTATCTATTTTTTTTTAAAATTGCTAACACTAAGGCTGTTTCTTTTAGTTCCAAACCCCACCTTAATTAGTTTGATACATTTGACACGTCCATGCTTAGTTGGCCAACCACTTTATTTGTATGTCCAACGTTTTGAAAAGAGATCAGATATATTATTCTTAATTCGGATATTAAATTATTGCTGTTTATATGCAGACATGTTTGATACATTTCGAACGTCCATGATTATTTGGCCAACCACTGTATTTGTAGGTCCAACATTTGGGAAAGGTATCAGATATGTTATTCTTAATTCGAATATTAAATTTGAGCTATTTACATGCAGAAATAAAGAAGTTATTGATTTTTGGCCGGAATTGACCACCGTGCATTGGTGCATCTTATTTTTCCTACTTCGGCAGCTGGAGTAGCACTTCAACAACCTGAAATGATTTTTTTTTCACTTGAACACTTTTAACAAACTTTTTAATGTATAACACTGCACTTTTTTATTTTTTTCGACATTTCGTTTTTCTTAAGTAGAACATATCGCTCATTTACTTGTATAGTGTCATAACTCAAAAAATGCGTTTTTTGAGTTAATGATGCAGAATTATTCGTTATATCATGCTTTATATTGTGTCAAAAACTCGTATTAATATCTTTTGAACTCATCGTTTGAGAAGAGTACACGCGATTATTACATTTGCTATGTACCGGCCTTTTTTCAATTAAAAACCAGTTTCAATAGTAAACTTTAAACGTGTTTTCTGCAAAATGAAATATTTTGAGTTATGACACTATACAAGTAAAGGAGCGATATGAGAATTGCGAAGGAGGCTACATAAGAAATTTCTTATATTTTCAGGAAAAATTAGTCAAAAAATAGCCATTTTTTTTTAATTCTTTTCACTAGTATTTTTAAAAAATCGAAAAATTTTTTTTTGATATTGTAGATTGGATGTTTAAGTACCTGTTAAAATAAGAAAAACTCAATTTTTCATAATTGGCAACTTTTTATTGGCATTTTAGGTGACAAATTTAAAAAAAAAAAATGTGGTAAAATTACCAAAAAAAATGGTAAAAATACAAAAAAAAAACTTAAACAATTATATAGTACACCGAACCAAAAATGGCAGTAATGTTAACGAAAAAGCATGTTGATTGGACGAAAGAACAATCATTATACAGGTAACAAAAACGGGGTGTTGATTTGAATAAAATTTTTCGTCAATTTATATTTGACATTACACTCAAAAAAAAAAGTTTGTAAAATGACATAAAATCCCCGTGATTTTACGGGGCAGGTTTTGTAAAATATGTACTAGCAAGAATCCCCGTAATGTTACGGGGATAATTTGTAAATTTATTTAACAAAAAAATTACGAGGAGAAAGTGTAAATTTACATTTTCTTTTGTTAAATATTATTGTAGACTTACAAAAAAAGTTGTAAATTTACGAAATAAAGTAGAAAATCAAAAAATAAAATTGTAAATTTACAAATTGTTTGGTTTAACTACAGTTTTTTATGGCAAAAAACTTGTATATTTACAGTAAAAAGTGGTAAATTTACAATTTTTATTGTAAATATACAATTTTTTCTTATTTTTTTGCCGTAAAAACAGTAGTTTAACCAAATAATTTGTAAATTTACAATATTGTTTTTGTATTTTCTACTTCATTTTTGTAAAATTACAACTTTTTCTGTAAGTATACAATTTTGTTTTCTAAACTTTTATATTTGTTTTGTAAATTTACAAAAAATTTGGTATATTTACATATTGGTTTTGTAAATTAAAAGGTTTTTTTCCATTGGTGCATCTTATTTTTCCTTCTTCGGCAGCTGGAGTAGCACTTTAACAACCTGAAATGATTTTTTTTTTTCACTTGAACACTTTTAACAAACTTTTTAGAGTATAACACTGCACTTTTTTATTTATTTTTCGGAATTTCGTTTTTCTTAAGTAGAACATATGAGAATTGCGAAGGAGGCTATACAAGAAATTTCTTATATTTTCAAGAAAAACTAGTCAAAAAATTACCTTTTTTTCGAATTTTTAATTATTTTAGCAAGTATTTTTAAAAAATTATAAAAAAAACTTTGGATATTGTAGATTGGACGTTTAAGTACCTGATAAAATAAGAAAAAACTTAATTTTTCATAATTGACAGCTTTTGATTGACATTTTAGTGCCAGATTTAAAAAAAAAATTCCAAAAAAATATGGTAAAATTAGCAAAAAATTGTAAAAATACAAACAAAAAAACTAGAACAATAATATAATAAAAACATATAAAAATTGTGGTATTTTACTTAAAGCAAGTTACCAAAAAATTGTCTTGATATTCAATTTTTTTGATAAAGCTAACAACTAATTGAAAAATGTTTGTATCCGGAACTTAAAAAATCTTCAAAATTTTTTATTGAAATTTTTTATTTATTCTATCTATATAAATAAAAATCAATTGTCGTTCGTTGGTAACAGCATTAGTTGAGAACGGCTGGACCGATTTGGACAATTTTTTTTTTGAAATGTTCGTCATAGTCCAACTTAGGTTTTTACGTGAAGAAAAATTGGCCACACCCACTTTTACGCCCACTTTTTTTGATTTATCTAAAATCGGGAAACAGCTGCACCGATTAGGGTAATTTTTTATTTAAATGTTCGTAATAATCCAATTTAAGTTTTTACTGAAAGAAAAATCGACCATGCCCACTTTTACGCCCACTTTTTGAATTTATCTAAAATCTGAGAATGGCTGGACCGATTTGACAACATTTATTTAAACGCATTTTCATCATATTCCAACTTTGGTTTTTACGAAAAAAAAATTTAACACTCCCACTTTGGCTAATTTTTGTTGAAAATGTTCGTCATAATTCCACTAAGGTTTTAATGGGTAGTAGAATTTCCCACGCCCACTTTTTTCTATGTATCGAAAGATCTAAGAGGGCTAGACCGATTTGGTTATAGTCCGTAAAAGATTTTTAAGGAAAGAAAAATTGTCCAAGCCTACTTTTACGCTCACTTTTCCGGTATATATCATGGAATGGGTGGATCAATTTATCTAATTTTGTTTTTAATGTTTGTCATAGTCCAGCAAAGGTTTTTCGGAAAGAACAATTTTCCTCTTCTATTTCCACTTTTGAATGGATGGACCGAGTTGGATACATTCAAGTAAGGTTTTTAAGGTAAGAAAAATTGTTTACGCACTCCTTTTTTTCGATATATATAAAATTTACTCCATAGAAAAATAAAATATAGAATAATAAAATATAAATAAAAATCAAATGTAGTTTGTTGGTAATCGCATCACTTGAGAACTGACCGATTCGGATAATATTTTTCTTTAAATGTGCGTCTTATTTTTTTTTTTAATGTTTTTCTTTGGTTTTTTTGGAAAACAAATTAACCACGGCATTATTACGCCTCCTTTTTTCGATACATCTGAAATCAGAGAACGGCTGGATCGATTTGACTAACCTTTTTTTAAATGTTCGTCATAGCCCAACTTAGGTTAAAACAGAAATAAATATTTTTCACGCCCATTTTTATTTCGATATATCGAAAGTACTAGAACGGCAGGGACTATTTATCTATTAGTAGTATTTGTTGACTTTCGTGATAGTACAACTAAGGTTTTTAAGGAAAGATAAATTGTCCACTCCCACATCAAAGAAAGACTGGCCTGATTTGATAAATTTTTTCTTTAATGATCATAATATTCCAATTAAGGATTTTAAAATATTTATTGGCCTCCCCCACTTCAAAGCCATTTTTCATTTTTCAATATACTTAAAATTTGCATTACTTGAAAACGCCTGGACCGATGTGGCTAATTGTTTTAAATGTTTTTAATGTTCCATATAATTGTTTGAAATGAAAAATTGTCCTCGGCCACTTTTTTTCGATATATCTAAAATTAATTTTCACTCTAATTTGATCTATTAAAAAAAATATTTCTTAATAGATTCTGCTTAAACTTGGTACAAATGATTTTAAATCCTTGGGAATTTTACCACTTTAAAACTAACCACTCAAATTTTAACGCCCGCTTTGTCTAAATATGTCGACTAAATACTAATGACCGGACCGATTTTGTTAATTATAATTTTAATTGAAGGAAATTTAAATGAGAAAAGTGTCCCGGAAAAATGGAAAATTCGGGAAAACTATAAAGGTTTTTTTTGAACTCAAGACAATAGCTCACGATAAGAACGAGCGTAATTTATTTTTGTGTTGTTCGTAACGATACGAAATAAATTCCGAATTTATACAGTACTCAAAGTCGAAGACATGGTTATTTTTTTTAGTTCCTAAAATATAATTTGACGATGATTATCTGCCTAATCGGGTCTTTAAAACCAGGCCTACAATTTTTTCTAAGCCACGAAATTCATTACATTTTTTGCAGGGCTATATATTTGAAGCGAGATCTTATATTTGGGCCAGCAACGCGGACCGGGCCAGCTAGTAAAAAATAATTTTCAACAAAATATGGACTTAGAAAATTTTTGCGTCTCCTATTGTTGCATAATTATTTTTCAATACAAATTTTTGTTTAATTACATTTTTTTGTGTCAAAATACTGAAAACCTTGTAAACTAAAAAATCTTGAAAAAAATTGTTTGTAATAAAACATTTTTTGGTAGAAAGACTAAATACTATCAAATAAAATGTTGTTGTACAATTACAATTTTCTTGTGTAAAACAACTAAACACCTTGTAATTTTTTTTTAATTTGTAAAATAATTATTTTTTTTGTTAATTTACCTAAAAAAATTGTTAAATAAATTTACCAACATATTATAGTAAAATTACAAAGCGCACGGTAGTTTTTGTTTTATTAAAAATACAAGAATTTTTGTGAATAGACAAAAATATTAGTAAAATAGAATTACAAGACCTTTTGCTTGTAATTTTACAAACTTTTTTTTTGAGTGTAGTTTGATGAAATTTCGTCAAATTAACAGAATTATTTTCGTTAATTTGAATAAAATTGTTTATTCAATTTGAATAAATTTCTTCAAATTAACATACCCAGATATTCATATTAAAAGAATTGTTTTCGTCAATTCAACGATTTTTTATCAATTTTTGACTTTTTATTAACCTAGCAAAAATGATTTTTTGTATGTATGCACAAATAATTTAATATATTTGCAGTTTGTTATGTATAGCTGTTAATATTTAAAAAAAAATTATACGAATTATACAAATAAATTAGTTAAAAATAGCGTTAAGGGACAATTTTGTGATATTAATTAAATTATATCACGCAAATTAATATATTTGTATCTGATGCCATTGTCCATCCCACTATAAAAAAGTATTTCATTTGTATAGATTAAATACAATTCTTATAAACATTTGCATACTATAAATACAACATAAAATGCAATTATATTAAATTATTTATGAATACATATTAAAGAACATCATTATTAAAAAAAAACAAAAATATCAATTAAATACTCAAACTTAAAAATTTTTATTAGGTATAACAAACAAAAAATTTACAAATTCATTAATAATTTAAACTGTTATTCAATGTGAATAAATTTTAGTTTTTTGATGTGCAGACTAGATATTTAATGCATTTAGTCTTAACATTTTAAAGGGTACATAAATAATTAAATTGTGCTCCAAAATGTAATGTACCTTTCAAATAACCTAGTGTAAGATGTTGGTTTCGTAGAGAAGATCACAAAAAATGTCTAAGTTGTTAGCCACCTTCAAATTGTAAAGTTATTATTAAAAAACTTTTTCTTTGTGACTTTTTCACTAAACCACATACAAATTTGAGGGTAATGGCGTCAAAACTAAACATTTTAGTTCATTTGATAAAATTTCATCAATTTTACCTATTCAGAAGATGTTAAATTGACGAAATTTTGTCAATTTGAATAAAATTTGTTGATTTCTTAAAAATCTTAAAAAAAAAAATTGATGAAATTTTGTCAAAGATCAACGAAAATTTTTCGTTGATTTTACCTACGAGATTTGGTATTTTACTTAACGCAAATTACCAAAAAATGGTGTAAAAATTCAATTGTTTTGCTAAAGCTTACAATTAGTTGAAAAATGTTTGTGTCTGGAACTTAAAAAATTTCCAAAATTTTTTTTCATGAAATTTTTTATTTATAAAAAATTATTTTTAACTAAATTTTTACTCCCAAACGCAAAAAAAAAAATTGAACTTAGAAAATTTTTGCGTGTCCTATTGTTGAATAATTATTAATAATATAATTATGAAAAATAAAAAAAAAAAAAAAACAACATTTAACACAAAGTTTAGTACGACTTATCCTACCAACACTATTGTTTGGTTAGGCACTGTTGTTATTGTAAAATAACAGCAACACATATATTAATAGTTACCGACGGTGATTTAATATATACAATTTTTGCTTTAAAAGAGTTATTTTTGTTGGAAAACAGATTTCGGACCTTCATAATAGTACTTCTCATATAACTTGGGAAATATATCAAATATTATGTCTGGTTTGATGTTTGATTGACCAACGATGATTCTCTAAAGTCTGCTGAAGATTCCTTTAGTGGGGATGAAACTGATCAGTACAGACATACTATGAGATAGTAACTTTTTTAAAGCAATAATTTAAAAATACTCTATTATGACAATATCATAAATAGAAATATTTTTGGGCCTCGAACTAGAATAAAACTCTAATCGAATATATAGTTGAATAATTATTTTTTTTTTTTTTTTGTAAAACAACATTAATTCTAGTAATAAAATAAGTTTTGTAAAATTACATTGGAATTTTGTACTTTTTAATACATACATTTCAAACTGAAAGCCTTGTAAACGATCTTAAAAAAAATGTTTGTAATAACACATTTTTTGGTAGAAAAACTAAATAACATTAAGTAAAATTTTGTTGTACAATAACAGTTTTCTTGTGTAAAAAAACAAAACACCTTGTAATATTTTTTGACTTTGTAAAGTAATTCACTTTTTTGTAAATTTACCTAAAAAATTTGTAAAATAAATTAACCAACATATAATAGTAAAATTACAAAGCAAACTGTAGTTTTCGTTTTATTAAATATACAACAATTTTTGTAAAAAGACAAAAATATTAGTAAAATAGAATTACAAGACCTTTGACTTGTAATTTTACAAACTTTTTTTTTTGAGTGTAGCTCCGAAGAATCATCAAAGCAACCGATTTCACTTATATCTGGAAACTGTCTAAATACTTCTTGTTGCAATAATATTATTAATTGTATGTGGTTTGCTGTGTGGTCTAACAAATTCTGTAATGGTACCCAGTGCTGCCAGAAGTGACGATTTTTTCATGAAATTTTGCAAAATGACGACTGACGATTTTCTGATTTGATTCCCATACATTTTGACGATTTTTTGTAACTCCACTTTTATTCACAAAAATGTAAATTTGCAAGTTTTTTATTTAATTTTACAATGGTTTGAAAACAAAAGTTAAATAAAATTAAATTAAAATATAATAGGCACAGAAGAAAGACACAAATTTACAACATTTCATTCTCTTTTGGAAATATAACTGCACTTAAAAAATTATGTCGCTTTAAAGTCATTCATTTTTGCTCTGTATGAAAAAATAAATGATTATTCTTTTAATTTAATTTTATTGTAATTGTTGCTATTTTTACGTGAGAAATCTTTTTTTTTTTAATATTTGAATTCCCAGGGAACAAACATACTCTCTACACCTTTTCCAATTGAAATTCAGAAAAGATCAATTGTAATTCAGAAATCACAATTGAAATTCAGAAATCCCAATTGAAATTCAGAATAGCCCAATTGAAATTCAGAAATCATAATTGAAATTCAGAAAAGCCCAATTGAAATTCAGAAATCACAATTGAAATTCAGAAAAGCCCAATTGAAATTCAGAAATCACAATTGAAATTCAGAAAAGCACAATTGAAATTCAGAAAAGATCAATTGAAATTCAGAAAAGCCCAATTGAAATTCAGAAAAGCACAATTGAAATTCAGAAAAGCCCAATTGAAATTCAGAAAAGCACAATTGAAATTCAGAAAACCCCAATTGAAATTCAGAAAAGCACAATTGAAATTCAGAAAAGCACAATTGAAATTCAGAAATCGTAATTGAAATTCAGAAAAGCCCAATTGAAATTCAGAAAAGCACAATTGAAATTCAGAAATGTCCAATTGAAATTCAGAAAAGCATAATTGAAATTCAGAAATCGTAATTGAAATTCAGAAATCGTAATTGAAATTCAGAAAAGCCCAATTGAAATTCAGAAAATCACAATTGAAATTCAGAAAATCACAATTGAAATTCAGAAAAGCCCAATTGAAATTCAGAAAAGCACAATTGAAATTCAGAAAAGCCCAATTGAAATTCAGAAAAGCACAATTGAAATTCAGAAAAGCACAATTGAAATTCAGAAAATCACAATTGAAATTCAGAAAATCACAATTGAAATTCAGAAAAGCACAATTGAAATTCAGAAAATCACAATTGAAATTCAGAATATCCCAATTGAAATTCAGAAAATCACAATTGAAATTCAGAAAAGCCCAATTGAAATTCAGAAAATCACAATTGAAATTCAGAAAAGCCCAATTGAAATTCAGAAATCGTGATTGAAATTCAGAAAAGCCCAATTGAAATTCAGAAAAGCACAATTGAAATTCAGAAAAGCACAATTGAAATTCAGAAAAGCCCAATTGAAATTCAGAAAAGACCAATTGAAATTCAGAAATCGTAATTGAAATTCAGAAAAGCCCAATTGAAATTCAGAAAATCACAATTGAAATTCAGAAAATCACAATTGAAATTCAGAAAAGCCCAATTGAAATTCAGAAAAGCACAATTGAAATTCAGAAAAGCACAATTGAAATTCAGAAAATCACAATTGAAATTCAGAAAATCACAATTGAAATTCAGAAAAGCCCAATTGAAATTCAGAAAATCACAATTGAAATTCAGAAAAGCCCAATTGAAATTCAGAAATCATAATTGAAATTCAGAAAAGACCAATTGAAATTCAGAAATCACAATTGAAATTCAGAAATCACAATTGAAATTCAGAAAATGTAAACAAACCAATTATGAGTCACCACTACATAGACACATTAAACAAATGCTGTACAACAATGAGAGTATTTAACTTTATTCTCTTGCTACGTATTGTAGAGAGCAGACAGACAATAATACACTCATAGAATGTTGTAGGTAAAATTTAGTTTAACTGAATTTTTATTATTTTTTGTAAATTAATTAATATAGTGAACAAAAATATTTACTCTACCTTGACAAATGCATTAATGAAAAATTAGTTTTAAAGAAAAATAATAAAAAGTCAGTTTCACTTAATGTTACCTTAAGCATTTTATGAGTGTATTGTCTGCCTGCTCTCTACAATACGTAGCAAGAGAATAAAGTTAGATACTCTCATATACACATTTCTGTACTGCATTTGCATAATGTGTCTATGTTTGTAGTGGTGACTAATAATTGGTTTGTTTACATTTTCTGAATTTCAATTGTGATTTCTGAATTTCAATTGTGATTTCTGAATTTCAATTGGGCTTTTCTGAATTTCAATTGTGATATTCTGAATTTCAATTGATCTTTTCTGAATTTCAATTGTGTTTTTCTGAATTTCAATTGGGCTTTTCTGAATTTCAATTGTGATTTTCTGAATTTCAATTGTGATTTTCTGAATTTCAATTGTGCTTTTCTGAATTTCAATTGTGCTTTTCTGAATTTCAATTGGGCTTTTCTGAATTTCAATTGTGATTTTCTGAATTTCAATTGTGATTTTCTGAATTTCAATTGGGCTTTTCTGAATTTCAATTATGATTTCTGAATTTCAATTGGTCTTTTCTGAATTTCAATTGGGCTTTTCTGAATTTCAATTGTGCTTTTCTGAATTTCAATTGTGCTTTTCTGAATTTCAATTGGGCTTTTCTGAATTTCAATTACGATTTCTGAATTTCAATTGTGCTTTTCTGAATTTCAATTGTGATTTTCTGAATTTCAATTGGGCTTTTCTGAATTTCAATTGTGATTTTCTGAATTTCAATTGGGCTATTCTGAATTTCAATTGTGATTTTCTGAATTTCAATTGTGCTTTTCTGAATTTCAATTGTGATTTTCTGAATTTCAATTGTGATTTTCTGAATTTCAATTGTGCTTTTCTGAATTTCAATTGTGCTTTTCTGAATTTCAATTGGGCTTTTCTGAATTTCAATTGTGATTTTCTGAATTTCAATTGTGATTTTCTGAATTTCAATTGGGCTTTTCTGAATTTCAATTACGATTTCTGAATTTCAATTACGATTTCTGAATTTCAATTATGCTTTTCTGAATTTCAATTGGGCATTTCTGAATTTCAATTACGATTTCTGAATTTCAATTGTGCTTTTCTGAATTTCAATTGTGCTTTTCTGAATTTCAATTGGGGTTTTCTGAATTTCAATTGTGCTTTTCTGAATTTCAATTGGGCTTTTCTGAATTTCAATTGTGCTTTTCTGAATTTCAATTGGGCTTTTCTGAATTTCAATTGATCTTTTCTGAATTTCAATTGTGCTTTTCTGAATTTCAATTGTGATTTCTGAATTTCAATTGGGCTTTTCTGAATTTCAATTGTGATTTCTGAATTTCAATTGGGCTTTTCTGAATTTCAATTGTGATTTCTGAATTTCAATTGGGCTTTTCTGAATTTCAATTACGATTTCTGAATTTCAATTGTGCTTTTCTGAATTTCAATTGAGATTTCTGAATTACAATTGATCTTTTCTGAATTTCAATTGGAAAAGGTGTAGTGACTCCAAAAATGGAAAAAAATTTTAAAATTTTTGTATGAAAACGATTTATCCAAAAGAACCCTCTTTTTAGACTCAAAAACTAAAACTCAGAAAATAATTGGAGTCTTTTTCGAAAAATTTTCAAAAAAAAAAAAACTTGATACGTTTATTTTAAGCTCTTTTGAGACAGTTTTTTGAGGATGTTTTCGAAGGCTCATTTTTAGCTCCAAAAAGGTGAATTTTTTAACAAAAAAATTTTGATACTAATGATTTATTTTTTTAAATGTATATCCTTTTCAAATCTGAAAAATGTGGCCGAAGAAAACATTATTTTTCCGTGGGTCTTAACTAGGGTTGCCAGACGTCCCGCATTTGGCGGGATTGTCCCGCTTTTCATAACCGATTCCCGCGTCCCGCGCGGGATTCCATATTCCCGCTTTTTTGCAATTATTTTAACAACAACTATTTTTTACTTTAAAAGCCTAAGTTTTTATAAGGCTTATTTATAAGCTTCTGTAAAATTGGTTTTACCTTGCCGCACAAATGATGCGGATTTAGAACCTTTTTAAGGAAAAATTAAGGCCTATTCACACCTAAGGTGAAATCTCGTTCGAACGAGATTTCGATCATATTATCTTCATCATTTTATACACAACCATATGATCGAAATCTTGTTCGAACGAGATTTCACCTCAGGTGTGAATTGGGTATAACGAA
Organism: Pegoplata infirma; assembly: GCA_963921195.1. Lineage (NCBI taxonomy): Eukaryota > Metazoa > Arthropoda > Insecta > Diptera > Anthomyiidae > Pegoplata > Pegoplata infirma. The sequence goes on from CAWUER010000633.1 coordinate 22,910, forward strand.
AAAGATTACAATCTTAGTGTTTGTTTGAAAAAAAAAAAATATTTTTCAAAAAATGTACGCCAAAAGTTGCACAATAAAGAGTACATTCCGGGAACAATATTTTTAAAATTTCCATGGAGTAATTCTGGTCCAGCGTTGTATCTTCAAAATGGAAATGTGTGTACTAAAATTTACTCTAGCTAAATTAGTCTCTAAAGCAGCGCGAAAAAAAATGTTTTTAAAAAACAAAAACATATTTTATATTTCAAAATGCACTAGAGGTTGTAATCTCTATTTAAAACATTAAAACTCGACAACATGCTGCTAAATTTTTCAGTTTTGTTTATAAAAATATTTTTGTCCCGCGAAAATTTTTAAAATCCCGCCATTTTTGTAATTTTCGGGAGTTTGTCCCGCATTTTCGAAATAAAATTCTGGCAACCCTAGTCTTAACGGTGTTTATTTTGAAGAGTTCTAAAGTTCTAAGACAAATAACCAGTGACGGTCCGTGAAGTTGTCACTGGGTGTTCTCTAATTTATAAAAACAGAAAATTTAAGTATAAAATTCATGTTTTCATGGACCTAACGCATTCCCGAGATAGGTAAAGATGGGATGTTACTAGTTTTGTACATTTTTTAATGAGATGCAGCCTAATAGTACGAACAGAACAAGCACGGCACGGTGGACGGTTTCCAATTAGAATGAGTTTTGCCACCTTTAAAAAATAGAACAAGTTTTATTTCACACCGGCGCCGGCCACCGGTTTTATCTGTCAAATCGTATGGAAAAAGTCGTGCCGGGCTTGTTCTGTTTCTACCATAAATTCTATTTTATTGTCATTTTGTTGCCTCACCACATCGACAATTAACAAAAAGCATTATTTCGCAAATAAATGGAGTACAAAAATTAATTTTGGATGTATGTCAACAAAAAAAATTAAAACTGAGGCTTTGTCTACCACGGGAATGTGTTACGTCCAGAAAAACATATTTTATATACATAAATTTTATATTTTAAATAAGTAGAGAACACCCAGTGACAACTTCACGGACCGTCACTGCAAATAACACTTGTACATAGTTTGTTTTCTATAGAAAAATAAATGTAAAAAATTTTATTTGTTCAAGATTGAATGATATTTATTTTAAAATTGAATGTTGCTGTCTTTTGAAACAACTGAAAAATCGAATGACTTTTAACTATTTTGTCACTTGTTTTAAAAGAAAATTCCCTTTTATTTAGCTAAAAAATATTTTGTGTACGTAAATTCAAAAAATTCATTAAACAAAATTGGATAGAAAAAATATTGTGCGTTTTAAAATTTTCATATATCAAAAAATGTGTTTTTTAACATTTCTTAAAGTGACGATTTTTTGACGACTTTTTTTAAAACTTTTGACGACTTTTTCTCCAAATTTTGACGATTTTTCACAAAAAAAGCCTGGCAGCACTGATGGTACCTGAGCAAGTGTTTCTGAAACAAGTAGTGTTGTAAAAGTATTGAGTATTTGAGTACTGAGTACTCAATACTGCCTATTTTTTCGAGTACTCAATACTCAAAAGTAACTACTCAATACTTTCAGGGTTGAACTTTTTCATTAGAAACGCATAATTTAACCAACAAATATAACCATAAAATGCAACTCTGTGTATAAAAAATATTTTAGTTGTTTTTTTTCTAGAAAAATAATTTTTAAGTTGATTAAAAATAATCTAAACATAAAAGCGAATCCATTGTTATGCAAACACAAATAGAATTTTGATAAAAATTAATAAAATTGTAATTTATAAAGCTCTATTTTAAAATTTTTCAATTTCAAAAAAAGTATTGAGTAGTATCGAGTACTCAGTTGAAAAAGTATCGAGTAGTATTGAGTAGTCAAAAGTAACCACTATTTACAACACTAGAAACAAGAACACCAATTGGTCTACATTCGAACTTAGCAGAAAGAAATTCTTTACTACTGGTGTAGTAAATTAAATGTGATAAAGCTTCATTAGGATTTAAATGAACCACCGGTTGAACTAATTTTTTTTTTTATTTCTGTGGATATTGGTGCATTTAATTTTCTTTAAGGTTTAAAACATTACCCTTTTTTGCCATCTTTGCAGAAACGACTTCAGCATGAATCAGGAGTGGTGTGTTCTGCAGCTAGTGTTCGCTTTAATCAAAAGCTGATTGCATTATAGGTTAAATGCGGACTAACAGTATTTAAAGGTATTGTCACAGACTAATACAGACTCGACATAAGTGACAGGTGTCAAAAAAGTAGTTCTGAACCATATGGTTAATATTTTCAAATTATTCTACGAATTAGGTTAGAAAGAGAAAACTGATATAACGCGCCATAAGAAAAATGGATGCCACATCGGTTTTTGTTGTTTCACTCACTCCTAAGTCGTAGAAAGTGTTGCCATGTTAGCGTAAAACGGACTAAAAAACGCTGTGTTTTCTCCTAAAATCGCTTAGTTTTCCCCCATTTTTTCTTATAAAACTCTACTGTCGAGTCTGTATTTAGTCTGTGGTATGGTAGGGGGGGTGAAATAAAGCCATATGCAATAAGGCCATATGGCCTTATTTCTCAATTCAATGGGAAATAAGGCCATATGGCTTTATTACCAACACGATTGAGCAATAAAGTCATATTGATTTTGCAACCAAAGTGGAAATAAAGCCATATCAGTTGAAAATGTGGAAATATATTTCCCCGTAAATCCTGCTACCCAAAAAAAAAAAAAATATTTAGCGATGCCGCTAAATTAATTTATGGATTTTGTAATCCCTAGCCCGGCCGAAGGCCGTCTACGCAGAAAAAAATATTTTGACTATTTTTAAATTAAAAAACCACATATACCACGAACCTCGAAACTTAGAGGGGTCTAGAGGCACCAATTTTTTATTGGCAGGGTTTTTAATTTAAAGATTTTTTAACAAAAAAAGATTTTCTGTGTAGCCGGCCTTCGGCCGGGCTTAGGGATTACAAAATCCATGCATTAAACCCACCCTCTCCGCAAAGTAAAGTTTTCTAGGGTACCCGCCCTTTGCGCTATCAATTTTTTTATGCCTCAAAAGGGCCTGATAACCAAAATAGCTTTGGTTTGCAGAGAGGGTGGGTTTAATGCATGGAGTTTGTAATCCCTAAGCCCGGCCGAAGGCCGGCTACGCAAAAAACCTTTATTACAAAAAAAAAAAAATCATAGAAGTTGTAATTTCGAAATAAATTTTTTTTTGGGTAGCAGGATTTTAGTGGAAAAATTTTTCCACATTTTCCCATACACTCTCCGGAAATTAATGATGAATACTTTTATAAATTTTCAAATGAGTAATAAAGCCATATATGGCTTTATTTCCAACAGTGGTTGGTAATAAGGCCATATGGCTTTATTTCTCAACTCATTGGGAAATAAAGCCATATGGCCTTATTGCCTATGGCTTTATTTCACCCCCCCGGTATGGTAATGTCAAAGACTCGACAGTAGAGTTTTATAGGAAAAAATGGGGAAAAACTAAGCGATTTTAGGAGAAATCAGAGCGATTTTTAGCTACTATTAAGCTTTCATGGCAACACTTTCTACGACTTAGAGCGCGTTTTATTATCTTTCTCTTTCTAACCTAATTCGTAGAATAATTTGAAAAAATTAACAATATGGTTAAAGAGTACTTTTTTTTGACACCTGTCACTTATGTCGAGTCTGTATTAGTCTGTGGTAATGTAGTCATTGAGCTATTTGTTTCGGCTTGTTGACATGAAGTCCCATTTCAATCACATTTTAAGTGTAGGAACAGAAGACCGGCACGACTTTTTCCATACGATTTGACAATTAAAACCGGCACTGCAAAAACAACAAACTTTCTTTTTTTCATTCACTATGGTGTAACAAACGTACAGTAGTGCCAACTTAATCACATTGACTATGTAATAAGCGATTTTTCCTTAAAATTACGCTTTTTTATTAAAAGTTAGCACTACTGAACAAACAAATGACATTTTCGCCGTCGCCGTCCCCAGACATTGTTTTGGGCCTATATTCTCCGGCAACCATCCTACAGTGGACCAAACGCCTTAACTACACTCAAAATAATTACTCGTTAATAATTAATAATTACTTGTTAAATACTCTGTAAAATGACTGTAATATCAATTCGACAGATATTTGACAAAGCTATCTGCTGAAATACAGATTTTAAGAAAATACTTTGTATTTTCTTGTGATCGAAAAACAAATTTCAACCAGGTACTCGTAAAAAACTCCTAATTTTCAAAAAAAAAAAAAAAACGTAAATTTGCAATTTGGAAGCACTAAAGCTGACGAAATTGATGAGGAACCAAAGAGTGACCGCTGTGTAAAAGCCAAATCAAGCGCATAAAAATAATATATTAGAAATCAAGGCATTCTTAAACGATTTAACTAAAAGTGTTTATTGGAATGACCCCGCTCAAATGTGGGACTGAAAATGAGAAGTTTATGAAAAGAAAAACGTGAGTTTATAAATAATTTGTACAAAGTTAAACATTTGCGTGCGAAACATTAAAGCAGGCGCATTTAAATGATGGCATTTGCCATTATTTTGTGTCAAGTTATTACTTATCCATGCTTCTTGCACATTACAGTAGAAGAAAATAAATTAGAATTCTTATACTACCATTGGCGTAGATAGCCCTGTCTGGGGGGGGGGCTTAGCCCCCCCCCCAGAATAATTTTAGCCCCCCCCCCAGAATTTTAATCATTCACAATTTTTTTTAATAATTTAATGATTTCATTAATTTTTGCAACAATAAATAATAATAATGAGTCTTTAGGACTCGTTTTGATTATTCTACGAGTCTTAAGGACTCGTAATGATTATTATATTAGATCTAATAGTTTTTCCTATTGAAAAATAGTCTGAATTATTGCAAAAAGTTTTTATATGAATATGATGTTTTTGTCAGTAATAAAAACTTTACCGAATCTTAGGATTTTAACTTCAGGAAAACATTTTAAGTTCTTTGATTTAAAAAAGTTTATAAATTCTAAGTGGTTTTTTTATAGACAAAAGTCATTGGAAGAAAGAATCTGAGAATTTTGACTAATAATCATCAACTTTTGCAATCATCAGAACTTTTTCTTGAAAAAAATCATACACTCAAAAAAAAAAGTTTGTTAAATGACATAAAATCCCCGTGATTTTACGGGGCAGGTTTTGTAAAATATGTACTAGCAAGAATCCCCGTAATGTTACGGGGATAATTTGTAAACTGATTTAACAAAAGAAAATGAAAATTTACAATTTTTTTTGTAAAATATTAACTTCGAGATGAAATTTTTTTTTGGAAATTTACAAAAAATTTGGTAAGTTTACAAAACACAATTGTAAATTTACAAAAAAATTTTGTTATTTTACAATAAAAAGTGGTAAATTTACAATTTTAATTGTAAATATACCATTTTTTTCTAATTTTTTTGCCGTAAAAACTGTAGTTTAGCCAAATAATTTGTAAATATACATATTGTTTTTGTATTTTCTACTTCATTTTTGTAAATTTACAACTTTTTTCTGTTAGTATACAATTTTGTTTTTTTAAATTTTCATATTTGTTTTGTAAATTTACAAAAAAAATTGTTTTATTTACATATTTGTTTTGTAAATTTAAAGGTTTTTTCCATTGCTGCATCTTATTTTTCCTTTTTCGGCAGCTGGAGTAGCACTTCAACAACCTGAAATTATTTTTTTTTTCACTTGAACATTTTTAACAAATTTTTTAAAGTATAACACTGCACTTTTTTATTTTTTTTTCGGCATTTCGTTTTTCTTAAGTAGAACATATGAGAATTGCGAAGGAGGCTACACAAGAAATTTCTTATATTTTCAGGAAAAATAAGTCAAAAAATAACAATTTTTTTTTTGAATTTTTAATTATTTTCACAAGTATTTTTAAAAAATCGGAAAAAATTTTTTTGGATATTGTAGATTGGATGTTTAAGTACCTGTTAAAATTAGAAAAACTTAATTTTTCATAATTGGCAGCTTTTTATTGACATTTTAGGTGCCAAATTAAAAAAAAAATATATGGTAAAGTTACCAAAAAAAATGGTAAAAATACAAAAAAAAAAAAACTAGAACAATTAATAGCAGAAACACATAAAAATTGTGGTATTTTACTTAACGCAAACTACCTAAAAATGGTGTAAAATTAAATTTTTTTGCTAAAGCTTGCAATTAGTTGAAAAATGTTTGTGTCCGGAACTTACAAAATTTCCAACAATTTTTTTAAAGAATTTTTTTATTTATAAAAAATTATTTTAACAAAATTTTTTACTCCAAAACGCAAAAAAAATTTAACTTAGAAAATTTTTTGTTTAATTACATTTTTTTGTGTTAAAAAACTGAAAAACTTTTAAACGATCTTAAAAAAAATGTTTGTAATAAAACATTTTTTTGGTAGAAAAACTAAATAACATCAAGTAAAATTTTGTTGTACAATTACAGTTTTCTTGTGTAAAAAAACTAAACACCTTGTAACATTTTTTTAATTTGTAAAATAATTCACTTTTTTGTAAATTTACCAAAAAAATTTGTTAAATAAATTTACCAACATATAATAGTAAAATTACAAAGCAAAATGTAGTTTTCGTTTTATTAAATATACAACAATTTTTGTAAAAAGACAAAAATATTAGTAAAATAGAATTACAAGACCTTTTACTTGTAATTTTACAAACTTTTTTTTTTGAGTGTAGTAATCTAATGATTTTACTATAGGAAAAACATTAAAAATCTTTCATTTTCATAACATATCTGGGAGTTCTAAATTTCCGAAAAATCTTCAGAATCAAAATTTGTTTAAAAAAAATATGAATTTTTAACCGCTTTCGGATGGCATTCGTTTCTAGGACACCTAGACACATGATATAGGGAACGCTTCAGAAATAGGTCTGGGGTTTTCTATTAAAAAAAAAAAACAAAAAATTAAAAAAAATCTGGGGGGGCTTTAGCCCCCCCCCAGAAATGTTGGCTTCCTACGCCAATGTATACTACCCAAACCAGGAAAGGTTCGTACCCCATTATTTAGTTTTCATATATAAACTTTGAGTAGCTGTATTTCGCCCAAATATTAACCGATTTTAATGCTTATACACTCATTTGAAAGGTAGTTTTATTCCCTTCAAGAATCATTAATTGAAGATAATATTTTTAAAAAATTAGCTTTGTTACAAAACAATAGCTTCATGTACTCAAAATTAACTACTTTTTATTTTGACCATTTTAAGTTCGTACAGCATATTAAAGAATAATAAATTTTTTGTGACGTAACCCTTGGATTAAATAACGGCTTTAATTCGATTATTTATCGAACTTATTAAAGTTTTACACTTACTAGTGGTGATGGAATCCCATATTTCATGTATTTTTACTTTCCATCCACAAATATGTGATTGGCGGTCGTTTTTAAGCGCCATTCATAATCGCCAACACCAAATCAATCGGATTTAAGTTCGGACATGATGAGGTATAGTTTAGGACACTAATTTTGTTTGTTCCGAACCTTTTTTTGCTGATTTTAAAAATATGGACTCTTATTGGATGGTGATTCCCCAAAAGATATCACGTTTTCAACTGATTTCATTAGGGGTTCCCCTACCATATTTAATTGGACATGCCGATTTGAATGGCCCAAAATAAACAAAAAAACAAAATCTACGCGAAATTCTAAGAAAATTTTCCCAAGATACCAAAGCAGTATTTATGTAAATATCATAATTTAGTTAAAATACCTTAATTCAACCGACGACTAGACTATGGTACCAAAGGTCATAATCGGATTTGACACATCAAAAACATTAGGAAAAACCTATTTTGGTCCCAGGTATTCTCTTGAATTGATGCGTTTTGACTCCAAAATGATATTTACATAAATACTGCTTTGTTTTGCTTATGAAGAGTAGATCAATCTTCATGTCGATAGGCCGAGTATAAGGTTTGAATTTGGACCAATGGTATCTTGGGAAAATTTTCTTAGAATTTCTCGCAGATTTTGTTTTTTTTTTGTTTATTTTGGGCCATTCAAATCGGCCCGTCCTATTAAATATGGTAGGGGAACCCCTAATGAAATCAGTTGAAAACGTGATATCTTTTGGGGAATCACCTTCCAACAAGAGTCCATATTTTTAAAATTAGCAAAAAAAGGTTCAGATCAAACAAAATTAGTGTCCTAAACTATACCTCATCATGTCCGGACTTAAATCCGATTGATTTGATGTTGGCGATTATGAATGGCACTTAAAAACGACCCCCAATCACATATTTGTGGATGGAAAGTAAAAATACATGAGTTATGGGATTCCATCACCACTAGTAAGTGTAAAACTTTAATAAGTTCGATAAATAATCGAATTAAAGCCGTTATTTAATTAAAGGGTTACGTCACAAAAAATTTGCTAATCTTTTATATGCAGTACGAACTTAAAATGGTCAAAATAATAAGTAGTTAATTTTGAGTAGATGAAGCTATTGTTTTTTAACAAAGCTAATTTTTTAAAAATATTATCTTTAATTAATGATTCTTGAAGGGAATAAAATTACCTTTCAAATGAGTGTATAAGCATTAAAATCGGTTAATATTTGGGCGAAATACAGCTTCTCAAAGTTTATATGAAAATTAAATAGTGGGGTACGAACCTTTCCTGGTTAGGGTAGTAGTTGCAACTTAATTTGAACAATAAATTAAAAAAACAACGTTTCGCACATTAAAGTGGGGAATGCATTTAATCAGGTACATTTAAATTTTAGTTTCAAGTTCTAATATAAAACCCAATTTTCACATTTAAATAGACCCTGCTCAAATCGTCATTTATTAATTTATAAAAACCTCGGTGAACATCTACTGCTTAAATGCGCCACCAAATATGTGAGCTTTAATAATTTAAAATATACGTAATAAGCAAAGAATAATTTTGATGGTTTGTCAGACTGTTAAAGTTTTTAAAGCAGAGAAGTTCTGGAGTTCATGCACGCAAAGTTAAATAAAATTGAAAACGCCGTCGGAATGACAACTTTAAGAAGTTTTTTTGTTTAAATCAAATATAATTAACAAAAATTTGTTAACTTATATATGTTTTCCCATACATTTTCCATATGCGCAAAACATCTCAAATTGGGTGTTTTGGTACAAAATATGTCACTTTTTGTTTGACTTTTTAAACTCAGCACTTGTTTTGGTCAGTGCAACACTGTATTTTACATTCGGAAATAAGGCTACTCATTCGTAGTGAGTGTTCGCTAGAAGAAGAAGACATTTTGTTGTTTTTATTGTTAAAATAATTTACAATTAGTTGTTTAAACATCTTTATTTAATTATAATAAACTACAAAATTAATTGTTTTTGGTAATTTTTTTCTTATTTTTGTTGTATTAACTATTTTGTAGAGAAAACGTCAAATTAATTACGAAAATTCGTAATTAATTTGACGTTGCAAATCACTTCAACTTGAGTGGAAACAGCTCGAAGTGTTTTGCTCAAATGAAGTGTTTTTGATCTCGATGGAAACATGGTTTTAGTCTTTTTTTGTAAAAATCTTCACTCATAAAATGGATTTAGTTAAAACTTTGTAATTTTACAGAGTTTTTTTTTTTGTAAAATTGTGTACTCATAAAATGCATTTAACTACAACTTTGTAAATTTACAGTTTTTTTTTTGGGAATATTCTGGTTGCCTTATTAACATTTTATAGATAATTCATTTTTATAGATAATTTAACAAAAAAATCTTGCTGGTTGGAAATCTATGGTATCTTCTGCTGGCTCAGCAGAGTATCTCTGTAATTTAACAGAGTGATTATTTTGAGTGTAGGACCAGTCTCTTCTGATGCCGCTCTTTTACACCGTTTGTCCTTATCGTCACAAAGTCCCTCCTACCCGGCATAACCCTGCTTACATCATCATCATTATAAAAAATCAATAACTGTTTGTTTTACACATTCACTCAACCTTTTCTTTTCAATGATTGTTTTAGGAAGTGATAGTATTTCTTTTTCCGCGCTTAAGATCTTGGCAGTTTCAATAAAATAGTTGGATGTGTTAAAGTGTTATTTTATTTCACTTGATTTCATATCACTAAAAGTCGTTAATATTTGCAATTTTTTATCTCTATTGTTTGTTTCCAAAAATTTCACTTTTAATTTTTCTAACAACTTTAAATCTCTATCGGTGCTTTTTTTATTATCAACTCCAAAAATTTGTTTTTTACTTGCTCCACAAACATTTTCGGACTTTAATTAACAAATATATTTTTTTTATCGGAGACTTTCGCAAGGAAATTAAACAAGAATTGAAGTGCTCTATCGAATCCGATTTATTCAGAATGATGATATCAATCATTATCGAAACGTTCATTATCACTTTCATTATAACAGACACCACATAATAAATTACAACAAATAAAGACTTTGAAAAACACAAAAATATATATATATATATATATATAGGTTCCTATAGGTTCCAATTTACTACCAAAAGGTACATAGAAAAAAGTATAGTAGAATATAACATAAGACTTAATATCAGTGAAACCAAAAATATGTGAAAAATATACTCTTAAAATGTGAAAAATATGCTTTTTAAGTTCATTTCCTATAAAATTATAAACCAAAATGGTGAACATACAAATTTTTTTTTTAAGTTTTATTTAAAAAAAAAATTAAAACAAACTTCTATTTTTTTTTTTTTGAACTTTTTTTATAAATTAGCCCTTTCCAAACACTTTCTAAACTGAAATCTGTTTAAAAACTTTTTTTCATTCATTTCTTTTATTGATTATTCACTAAAATTATGTAAACTAACAATAACACAAAAAAAAACTTGTACACTCCAAAAAAAAAGTTTGTAAAATGACATAAGATCCCCGTGATTTTACGGGGCAGGTTTTGTAAAATATGTACTAGCAAGAATCCCCGTAATGTTACGGGGATAATTTGTAAATTGATTTAACAAAAGAAAATGTAAATTTACCATTTTTTTTGTAAAATATTAACTTTGAGGTGAACATTTTTTTTTTGAAATTTACAATAAATTTGGTAAATTTACAAAACAAAATTGTAAACTTACAAAAACAGGTTGTTATTTTACAAAGAAAAAATAGAAAATGAAAAAAATAAATTATAGATTAACAAATTATTTGGTTAAACTACTGTTTTTACCCCAAAAAAATATTGAAAAACACGTATATTTACAATAAAAATTTTAAATTTGCAAGAAAAAAATTAAAATTTACAAAACAAATTGTAAACTTACAAAACAAGTTGTAAATTTACAAAATAAAGTAGAAAATCAAAAACCAAAATTGGAAATTTACAAATTGTTTGGTTAAAGTACGGGTTTTTATGGCAAAAAACTTGTATATTTACAATAAAAAGTGGAAAATTTACAATTTTTATTGTAAATATACCATTTTTTCTTATTTTTTTGCCGGTAAAACAGTAGTTTAACCAAATAATTTGTAAATTTACAATATTGTTTTCGTATTTTCTACTTCATTTTTGTAAAATTACAACTTTTTTCTGTAAGTATACAATTTGATTTTTTAATTTTCATATTTGTTTTGTAAATTTACAAAAAATTTGGTTTATTTACATATTTGTTTTGTAAATTTAAGGGTTTTTTCCATTGGTGCATCTTATTTTTCCTTCTTCGGCAGTATGAGTAGCACTTCAGCAACCTGAAATGATTTTTTTTTTTTTCACTTGAACACTTTTAACAAACTTTTTAATGTATAACACTGCACTTTTGTATATTTTTCGACATTTCGTTTTTCTTAAGTAGAACATATGAGAATTGCGAAGGAGGCTACACAAGAAATTTCTCATATTTTCAGAAAAAATTAGTCAAAAAATAAATTTTTTTTTTTGAATTTTTAATTATTTTCACAAGTATTTTTTAAACATCGGAAAAGGTTTTTTTTGTTATTGTAGATTGGATGTTTAAGTAGCTGTTAAAATAAGAAAAACTTAATTTTTCATAATTGGCAGCTTTTTCTTGACATTTTAGGTGCCAAATTTAAAAAAAAAAAATATGGTAAAATTACCAAAAAAATGGTAAAAATACAAAAAAAAAATAGAACAATTTTATAGTAGAAACACATAAATATTGTGGTATTTTACTTAACGCAAATTACCAAAAAATGGTGTAAAAATTAAATTTTTTTAAAGTTTACAATTACACTCAAAAAAAAAAGTTTGTAAAATTACAAATAAAAGGTCTTGTAATTCTATTTTACCAATATTTTTGTCTTTTTCCAAAAATTGTTGTATATTTAACAAAACGAAAACTACAGTTTGCTTTGTAATTTTACTATTATATGTTGGTAAATTTATTTTACAAATTTTTTAGGTAAATTTACAAAAAAGTGAATTATTTTACAAATTAAAAATATATTACAAGGTGTTTAGTTTTTTTACACAAGAAAACTGTAATTGTACAACAAAAGTTTACTTGATGTTATTTAGTCTTTTTACCAAAAAAATGTTTTATTACAAGCATTTTTTTTAAGGTTTTCAGTTTGAAATGTATGCATTAAAAAGTACAAAACTCCAATGTAATTTTACAAAACTTATTTTATTACTAGAATTAATGTTGTTCTACAAAACAAAATTAATTATTCAACAATAGGACACGAAAAATTTTCTAAGTTCAGATTTTTTTTGCGTTTTTGAGTAAAAAATTTAGTTAAAAATCATTTTTTATTAATAAAAAATTTCATGAAAAAAAATTTTGGAAATTTTTTAAGTTCCGACACAAAAATTTTTCAACTAATTGTAAGCATTAGCAAAAAAATTTAATTATTACACCATTTTTTTGGTAATTTGCGTTAATATAATTGTTCTAGTTTATTTTTTTTTTGTCTTTTAACCATTTTTTTTGGTAATTTTACCATATTTTTTTGTTAAAAAGCTACCGATTATGAAAAATTAAGTTTTTTTTATTTTAACAGGTACTTAAACATCCAATCTACAATATCCAAAATTTTTTTCCCGATTTTTTAAAAATACTTGTGAAAATAACACCGCTCAACAAATCGAAGGTTTTTGGCCCCGGTTTGAAGTTTGATATAAAATTTTTAAAGATTTTGACTCGCTGATTCCAAATTTGTGCTCCAAATTTTTCCATCACGTCTAGAATTTTTATTATTCGCGGTTGAAAATGCGAAAAAACGCGATTTTTGCCTTTTTTGAAAGCCTGCACAGCAGCCGCTGGGTGGAATAAAAATCAGGTATAAAGCGTGAGAGAAGAATTGAACTATGATCTCAAAAATATGATCAAAAAAATTTCAAGTTGTTGCAATATTATTGGCCAAACATGCATTTTAAAAAAACACTGTCAAAAAAATTATAAAAAGCACCATTTTTAAAAGGCTCTAATACAATAACCAGATGATCAATCTTTACTGTGATGAGCTCAAAATTTAGGCAAAAGTTCATTCTATCTTATTGACTTTTAAACCTATTAAATTTATCTTCCGGTGTATGCGAAAAATAACACTGAAATCTTAAATTTGTAAAATATTTATTTTTTTTAGTTTTTCTTTGAAAAATATAAAAAAAAACTAAGGTATCTACCTTACCTTTTTTACAAAAATGGTAATTTTAACAGTATCATTTTAAAACGCAAGTAAAGCCCAACCAAACGTAATAATTTGAAAAAAATTGTGTTCTATCTTGGAGACCATAGACAAATTATACTTTTGCGCTTTATACCAGATTTGTACTCCACTGAATGGCTGCTGTGCAGGCTTTCAAATAATGCAAAAATCGTAATTTTTCGCATTTTCAACCGTGAATAACTAAAAATCTGGACGTGATGGGAAAATTTGGAGAACAGATTTGGAATCAGGAGATCAAAGTCTACTAAAATTGATCATCAGAATTCAAACCGGAAAATGAGTGTTGAGCGGTGTAATTAAAACTTAAAAAAAAATATATATTTTTTGACTAATTTTTCCTGAAAATATAAAAAATTTCTTGTGTAGCCTCCTTTGCAATTCTCATATGTTCTACTCAAGAAAAACTAAATGTCGAACAAAATAAAAAAGTGCAGTGTTATACATTAAAAAGTTTGTTTAAAGTGTTCAAGTGAAAAAAAAAATCATTTCAGGTTGTTGAAGTGCTACTCCAGCTGACAAAGAAGGAAAAATAAGATGCACCAATGGAAAAAACCTTTAAATTTACAAAACAAATATGTAAAACAAAATTGTATAATTACGAAAAAAGTAGTAATTTTACAAAAATGAAGTAGAAAATACAAAAACAATATTGTAAATTTACAAATTTTTTGGTTAAACTACTGTTTTTACGGCAAAAAAAAAATATAAAAAGGAGGATATATACAACAAAAATTGTAAATTTACCACTTTTTATTGTAAATATACAAGCTTTTTGCCATAAAAAACAATAGTTTAAACAAACAATTTGTAAATTTACAATTTTGGTTTTTGATTTTCTACTTTATTTTGTAAATTTACCACTTTTTGGGTAAGTTTACAATTTTTTTTGTAAATTTTAATTTTTTTTGCAAATTTACAATTTTTGTTGTAAATATACGTGTTTTCTATATTTTTTTCCGGTAAAAACAGTAGTTTAACCAAATAATTTGTTAATCTACAATTTATTTTTTTCATTTTCTATTTTTTCTTTGTAAAATAACAACCTTTTTCTGTAAGTTTACAATTTTGTTTTGTAAATTTACCAAATTTTTTGTAAATTTACAAAAAAAATGTTCATCTCGTAGTTAATATTTTACAAAAAAAATTGTAAATTTACATTTTCTTTTGTTAAATCAATTTACAAATTATCCCCGTAACATTACGGGGATTCTTGCTAGTACATATTTTACAAAACCCGCCCCGTAAAATCACGGGGATTTTATGTCATTTTACAAACTTTTTTTTTTTGAGTGTAGTTGAAAAATTTTTGTGTCCGGAACATAAAAAATTTCCAAAATTTTTTTCATGAAATTTTTTATTTATAAAAAATTATTTTTTTTTACTCCAAAACGCAAAAAAATTCTGAACTTATAGGGAATTCACACCTGAGCAAAATCTCGTTTAAACGAGATTTTGATTAAAATCTCTGTTATTTTATGAGATTCCCCATATAAAGTAAAATCTCGTTCGTAATGAGATTTTACTAAAAACTCATAAATTTTCGATAACTTTTAGGAGATTTAACAACATTTCGATAGCTCACAGAAAACCCAGACACGTCACAGTGTTGATGTATTGGCAGCACGGCCATGTTTTTTTTTTTTATTTTTTTACCAAAATTTGTGGACAACTAAGAAAATAAAATTAAAAACGTTAACATCTATATGCAAACGTATATTTAACAGCGTTTTAAGTTTAGAAACATTCCAATATCACCAATTTGATACTAAAAAATAATAATGTCTGTGTCAAGTCTATTTAACTATGGGATATGAAAAGCAAGGTTGTAATATTACAAATATTTGTAAAAAAAATATATTTTTAATATATCAAAAAACATAACTAAAACAATGGCAGATATAAAACAAACGTGTTTTTATTGATAGTTATAATGGGTATTATTGTATTTTATTTAGAGCTATAGAAGAAATGTGCTATCCGCTTTCCATGATGTCGGCCCTTCACCGACCAAAAGGTTAAGAAATCTTGATAACAACAAAGCATCTCTGGACAAATAGAGGTTTCTTGGAGTTTTTGTCATTGTATGCTCCCTTTAAACAAAAAATTACATCTTCCGGTCAAAGATAAATGCTGTTTTGGAATAATTCCGATTGAGTTTTTTTTTTTGTTTACAAAAATAAACAGGGTTGCTAAAACAAAATCTCGCTTAACGTCAAAAAATGTATATGTAAACGGCATAGATTTTTAATAAAGTACTGCACAATTCAACATTTTCTGTAAAAATGTCTATTTCAAAAAATCCATGTCATGCCATGTCATGTTAATTCAAACAAGGTGTTGTGCCATGTTATGCTTACTCAAACACACTGTCTTAGCATGTCATTAAAACTTATCGAAGCTGTTGTACCCTGTTGAGTTCAGTATTATGTCTTCTAATGTTCTTTTGCTTCATGTTTTTAATACTGTTTGGCCTACCTTACATGAAAATATAAATTCTTCATTGTTTTTTTAATAAAAATCCTAAATCAAATAAATAATTGATTAAAAATAAATTAAATTCAAAGCATTTGCTATAGGTGGATTTTTTTGCTAACGTGTATAAATTATCACATACAAATTTGACATAAATTTGCCGTATATACATAGTTAAAAAACGTCAAATTTGTATGGAATAATTTATACACGTCACTATGGTCCCAAATGCATTTTTTTGGCATAAATTCAAAAAATGAAGCTAGGTCACTTGGATTAATTCTGGGATGATTTTTATCTCTTAGCGCATTCAAAAATCGATTGTCAAAAAAAAATTTTTTTTTGAAAAAATTTTTTTTTAAAAATTTTTTTTTTTTGGAAATTTTTTATTTTTTTTTTAAAAAAATATTTTTCTTAATTAATTAGCTTTACGGAAGGTAAAAAAAATTAAAAAAAAAATAATTTGAAAACGTGTCACGCAAAAAACAGAAAATTTGGCCGAAATTTGTGCTAAACTAAAATGGAAATTGTGGGAGTTTGCCAAAAAATGCTGGCAAGATGTAAATTTTAATATTAAATATACAATATTGAAAACACTTTCACGTTTAAAGACTCATGCAAGTTCGTGCCCAAACACAAGTTTTTGTCCACGAAAGATATAGGTTATTTTGGCTCCAAAATCCTCATAATCAAAACACCCAAGAATAACGCCAAAGATGCATTAACTGTGAAATAGGAATTTTAAACAAGAACTAGTATCCTTAGGTTTTAATTTGTCCCTTTAGCCTCTTTATAGTTTTAGTTTTTCCCATTTGCCGTTTGTATAACTGTAATATTGATTTCACTCCGGTTGTATTATACGTCTTAAAACTTTCAACTTTGAAAGCCTAGCAAACTGACAGTATTGGCACCAAATTTTTTTCATTATACTTTCTTGATTGCTTATAGTGTTGACATTCAGGAAATGTATAAGCTTTTGAAATTTGTTAAATTTTATTTTTTTAATTTCTGCCAAAAAAAATGGATTTAGAACCATAGTGCACGTTAGCAAAAAAATCCAGCTTATGTTAATTGAAATAACGGCAATAAAACAATTCCCCTAGTTTTTTTTTACAAAAACAAAGCATTAAAATACAATAAGATTATTTATTAATAGACAAAATATAAATGCTCCGTTATTTGATTACCGTTATCCTTCGCATAATTTCAGTAAAATGTTAAAAAAAATGTAATGAAAAGAAGTGTGCAATAAAACTAAACGCTAAAATATAATAATTATATTATATTTTATATGAAATAATTAAGATTTATATATGTTCTGAAGTCAATAAAAGACAATTTTTATTGTTTTATAACAAATTAATACAAACAAATTTATATTAAATGTATAAATAATTTCTCTTTTCCACTTAAGAACTTATATTTAAATATTTTGATCATTAAAGCTTCAAAAGAAGATCCTTGAAAGTAGTAAATATCATAATTAAATATTTTTTGCAGTTTAATTGCGAATGGTAATACAAATGGTAAAAAAGCATCAATTGTGTCATATGCTGCACATGTCGCATGTGTCGCATGTGTTGACATGATCAATTTCTATGTGCATGCATGCAATTACACTTTTAAGACTATGCATAGATTTCTTTTGAATTTATTCGACATGCCTTCACATGTTATTGTTAAACATGTATTAGCGACATGGCATGAATTGACACTTGCATCATGTGACACTATGTTGTATGTTATATAGTTCAACATTTGCAGGCCTTTAATTTTTAAGTCAGATTTCAGCTAAAATCTACAATATTTTAGCTAGATGTGAATAGGCTATTAGAAAATTTTTGCATGTCCTATTGTTGAATAATTTTTTTTGAAAACAACATTAATTCTAGTAATAAAGTAATAAATTCTAAAATAAGTTTTGTAAAATTACATTGGAATTTTGTACTTTTTAATACATACATTTCAAACTGATAACCTTGTAAATGATCTTAAAAAAAGCTTGTTATAAACATTTTTTTGGTAGAAAGGCTAAATAACATCAAGTAAAATTTTGTGGTACAATTACAGTTTTCTTGTGTAAAAAAGCTAAACACCTTGTAATATTTTTTAATTTGTAAAATAATTCACTTTTTTGTAAATTTACCTAAAAAAATAAATAAATTTACCAACATATAATAGTAAAATTACAAAGCAAATTGTAGTTTTCGTTTTATTAAATATACAACAATTTTTGTAAAAAGACAAAAATATTGGTAAAATAGAATTACAAGACATTTTACTTGTAATTTTACAAACTCTTTTTTTTTGAGTGTAAATACAATTAATTTTTTCACTGAAAGTGCTCATATACGGAAATGTGTAATATTAACAAACGTTTGTAAATTTTGATTATTGAAAAAAAGAATTTTGTTTTTTCAACAAAGAAATTCAACAAACACAATTTGTTGATCTGACAAAATTTAAAATGTTGAATAAAAATATTAGGAAAAAAAGATAGAAGGAAAATGTCTTCAGAATAGCAGTATATTAGTACATATATTAGAATTTTAAATCTGGGCAACTCTTCAATTTCCAAGAAAAAGATGGCAATATTATCGATTTATTTAAAATAAAATCAAAATCTAACAAGTAGAATAAAAGTAATAAATAGACAAACAATTTTCAAAATATAGTTTGGAACAAGTAGTTAGGTGTGGGACTAATAAACTGGAGGTTCCAGGTTCAAATCCAGTTGGGTCTAAAAAATGCGAAAAGTTTTTTCTAAATATGAGAGAGATAATTTATAAAGGAAAATGGATAAAAGTAAAAACTAAAGGAAATACGAAAATTTTTTGTATTTTCGCATGACCTACGTCAGACATTTCCCCAAATAAGTCTTAGGTGACATGTCCCCAGAAGGTCAGCCCTGACCACTGCTGACTTTGAGAGAGGACATTTTGAAAATTTGTATGAAACTGTCCTCAACCCAGTACATAGAGATGTCTTGTGGATGTCAGCAGTGACTCTGACATGTCACCGCTCCATCACTGAGGATGGCTCGAGGACGTTGCCAACTGGGTTCTTAAGACACAATGTACTTTTTAAATGCCCTGCGTAATGTATACGATATTTGTAAACTGTTAATATCAAGAATTGCTTTTGCTCTTCATTGCGAGTGAAGAAGTGGTAGAAGTCTTCCATTAGTTTTACCTTACGCTCAGAAACATCATTGAGCACCTGCATTTTTTGAACAACTTGCAACCCGTCAATATAAGATTTTTGTTGTGGCCAAGCTGAGAGTTCATGACCCATGAATTCAGTAGAGCTACCAAATCTTTTAAAGAATTCCGTGGTTCTCTTTGTTACAAACAAAGCTTAAGTTTTATTTTTAAATCATGGCACATCTTTCGGTTTTATAATATTTCGGTTGTGAAGTATGTTGTCGCTTTCAAATTGAACACGTCGGAGAGACTCTAACATTTCTACTTTTACATCAACATTGTCAACATGTCAAAAAATGCTAAGCCAACTGCCTCTTCAGAAAGATCAAAACAAATGGCCACACATTTTTTTAATGCTGCATTTGAAATAGCTTTGTCAATTATGCTATAATTATGCAAATCAATTAAAAAATTAAAATCAACATTGGGAGCTGCGGCGGTAAACGGTGCGTAAAACCAGGCTTTAACATATAATGTAACAATAAATAAACATATATCGCGTATTCCTTTGAGCTCGCGCGCTTTTAGTTCAAATTGGTCGCGAAACAAATAAATTTGTAAACTATATATGGCCTTCGCCATCCACTAACTCCTTTAGAAATGCCTTTTCACTATTTTTGTGCATTGCACCTTCGCGGCTTTTATGTTTAAAAAATTTATGCCACTTACCATGCAACAATAACAATTTGTCAATACACTTATCTTTGCGTTTTGTTGGAATATAAGCTTTATCCCAAAAACCGCAGGCCTCATTTACAACTATGAGAATAATCACAAGAGAATAATCACAATTGGAGCGGAAAGCGGAAAAACGCAATTGTCCTCATAAAAATAGAATTGAATGTAGTTTGGCGGAAAAACGCGGCGGAATTTTGTTGTCATATAAAACGTGTGTGATCAGTTGCGGAAAAACGCTTCCCGCTCCAATTGTGTTTATTCTCTAAAGCGGGAAGCGTTTTTCCGCAACTGTTTACACACGTTTTGTATAAAAACAAAAAACCGTCGCGTTTTTCCGCCAAACTAGATTCAATTCTCCCCCTAATTTTGTAAAACGCAACGCGCCGCGTTGTCAAAATTTCTGTGTAATTTGTTTTTGTTACAACAACATATTGTATTGAAATTTTGACAACGCAGCGCGTTGCGTTTTACAAAATTAGGCCATCTATTTTTATGAGGACAATTGCGGAAAACCGCTTGCCGCTCCAATTGTGATTATTGTCTATAGCTGCACTAGCACGCAACGAAAGTGTGTTCGTTATAGATACAGAATAAAACCGATAAAACTTGCCTGTTATATGGTAATTAAGAACCTAATATTTGAGCACAAGGTTCACCGATTAAATAAACACGCGTTTTAGAACGAGTTGAAAACATTTTGAATAAAACTGCTGTTTATAGATGTTAAAAAAAAAACTCATTACAGTATGTACATAACTCTTTAGATCGTTTTAAAACAGCAGTATTAAATAAAATATTTGGATTTAAGGAGAAACACATTGGTGGAGATTTGGCTGATCTACAAATTTTAGAATTACTTAAAGAACAACATTGAAAAAGTAATGACAGAGAATTAAAAAATAATTTGTTAAAACTATGTCCAAGCCAATGGTCTGTAAATAGAATTAAACAAGAAATTCCTACAGCCTCCACTTACAGTATCAGAAAACAGATATATCCTCAAAATATACAACACAAAACCCGTATGGACAACAACAAAAATGATAATATTGATTCAGTTATAGAATTCTATTCTGATGACGAGTTTAGTAGAATAATGCCTGGAAAAAATGATTGCAAGTCAGTTAAGGTTAGTATGCATGGTAATTTATAGAATTTGACTGTCACTTATAAACATTATTAAAAGGTTGATAACAAAAGATTTCATGTCCAAAAGAGGCTAATTTTATGTAATGTAAAAGAACTGTATGAAGAGTATAAAAAGAAGTATCCTAATAACAAAGTTGGATTTTCTAAATGCATCTGTTTAAGGCCAAAAAATTGTATTTTACCTGGTAGCTCTGGAACTCACACTGAGTTTGGTGTGTGTGCGCGTAACACATAAAAACGTAAAACTTATGTTAGAAGGAGCTTTTAGGAAAACAGCCACCATTTTAGAGACTACCACACATGGCTCGATTTAGGCATTTGCAGTGAACCTTCGCCTCAATGTAAGGCGACCAGATTTTGAAAAATAAAAATAGAGGGCGTAAAGAAAAAAGTAAAAAAAATATTCGAATTCAACATTTTTTTACATATTTTACAGACAAATTTACATTCACATAAATGACCGCGAGTGCCAAATTTTTAACGATGTATGTATGTATTAGAAGTGAAAATCGGACCAAAAATGGCAAAGTTTAATTTTAAGTAAAATTTAATTGAAAAGCATCAAAAACTAACATAAACATCTAGTTATCTCAAGTCAGTGGTTAGATTTTTACAAGCTTTTAATGCAGAAAAAAATTATCGAATTTTTTATAAATGAAGTTTACAAGTTTTGGAGCCTTTTTGACGCGGTTTAGCTCACGATAGATTATCGCTTGAACCCAAATATTTTGGGAATCATCGTAAAATATGTCAAAAGTTAATTTTCAGTGGGGTACAACTTAAATATAAGTTGTATTGCATGTCCACCAACAAGTTATACAACGATACTATAAGTCTATGCCCGCTTTTACAAAAAGAAAATTCAGTTAACAGAACAAGCACGGCGCTACATTTTCTATACGATTTGCCAGTAACAACCGGTGACCGCCGCGAAATAAAATTTGTTTTAATTTATAAAAATAAAAAAATATTGATTATGCTTTTAAAAATAAAGAGGACAGAGGACAGAATTTCAAAAAAGAGTACAGAAAGAGGACACAAATTTTATAGAGTACAACCAGTTAAAATAGAGTATTGTCCTCTAAAAAAAGAGTACGTATGGTCACCTTACTCAATGCTATATTGGTGATTGCAAGAAATGCCCTGGGTTTGAAGAAGTTTTGGACAGTTTTGAAGAATTACTATGATAAAAACAAAATTCAAAGTATACAATATAGTTCATGGACTACGACAGACAGATCTACTTTAGAATCAAAATAAGAAAGTGTCGATGATTTTTTAGACAAGCCTTCCGAAACTTTTAAAACATTCATTTATAACCATACAACAAAACTTATATTTTAAACAAGTAAAAGAAAATTTGAAGTATGGGGAGTTTTTAGTTGTATTGGATTTTTCGGAAAATTACACATTTACCATACAAGACGAAATACAATCATACCGCTGGACAAACGAACAGTCGACAATACACCTATTTGGGATATACTATCTAACAGAAGACGGAGAAACCAAATCCACCAATTGTGTCATCATTAGTGATATTTCAAAACCATTGGCGTAGATAGCCCTGGGGGGGGCTAGAATAATTTTAGCCCCCCCAGAATTTTAATCATTCACAATTTTTTTTTAATAATTTAATGATTTCATTAATTTTTGCAACAATAAATAATAATAATGAGTCTTTAGGACTCGTTATGATTATTCTACGAGTCTTAAGGACTCGTAATGATTATTACATTAGATCTAATAGTTTTCCTATTGAAAAATAGTCTGAATTATTGCAAAAAGTTTTTATATGAATCTGATGTTTTTGTCAGTAATAAAAACTTTACCGAATCTTAGGATTTTAACTTCAGGAAAACATTTTAAGTTCTTTGATTTAAAAAAGTTTATAAATTCTAAGTGGTTTTTTATAGACAGAAGTTATTGGAAGAAAGAATCTGAGAATTTTGACTAATAATCATCAACTTTTGCAATCATCAGAACTTTTTCTTGAAAAAAATCATAGTAATCTAATGATTTTACTATAGGAAAAACATTAAAAATCTTTCATTTTCATAACATATCTGGAAGTTCTAAATTTCCGAAAAATCTTCAGAATCAAAATTTGTTTAAAAAAAATATGAGTTTTTAACCGCTTTCGGAGGGCATTCGTTTCTAGGACACCTAGACACATGATATAGGGAACGCTTCAGAAATAGGTCTGGGGTTTTCTATTAAAAAAAAAAACAAAAAATTCAAAAAAATGTTGGCTTCCTACGCCAATGTTCAAAACACAACACAACTGCTGTTAAAATATTTTTAGAAGAATTTATCAGTAAATTTTATAAATTCCGAGTAAAATTTCGACGGGTCGCCGACATTTTCCCGAATTTTCATCCGTCACTCAACTCCGACGGTCGGTAGGTCGGTAACTTCGGTATATCTCCGACATACACCCCACGTAAATTTTACGGGTACATCGGACGGTGGCAATTACCATTGCGTGAGGACGCCAATATCCGCATGCCGGAACCCATTAAGGATCTGTCCTTGACACAACATTTCAAGACGGTTACGCATCTGGCTCACCCTAGTTTTGCCACATGTCGCGAAGTCGACGGCGTCATCGGGCCATCACCATGGCTCAGATCATGTCCAACAACATCATTCAGCCAACACCGGATCTTCCAACGGTCCATCTTTGGCTGGGTCATTTACGGGTTTTGGAACGGGTGCTCCTGTCACTCCGGACCGGGAATATGTTAAACTCTGTTTAACAATGGCTTAAACTCCATTTTTTTTCTTCTCTTTTTATTTTAACTAAATTACTCTTATACCAACTGGATTCGTTATTTTTAGTTTACACTTTTCCATGGGTGTATTAGTTTACGTAAAATAAAGTTCAAACTACAGTCAAACTCGGTTATAACGAATTCTCGGCTATAACGAACTAATTCTAAAGTCCCGACGTTTTGGCATCAATTTTCACACAAAATACTTCTTTTATAACGAACTCGGTTACAACGAATCCTCGGTTAAAACGAACTGCTTATAATGGTCCCACGAACACAATTTCATATGTATTTACCTTTTTATAACGAACTTCCATAAATATTTTTAAATGAGTGGCAATAATGTTTATCAAACTAACAAAAGGTTGCAATTTTTTGGTTTATATTATAATTTTGATAAAAAGTATTAATATTTTTAATGATTTCTTCTCAATAAGTAGTTTATTTAAAAAAAAAAAAATCAAATAAAACAAAATTAGATCTATTTTTTGGGAAAAAAAACTGGTCCCTCGGAGTTCGTTATAACCGGGTTCGACTGTAGTTTAGTTTTTTTTATAAATCAGTATTTGAAATACCATAGAATGACATTGAAGCCAACATTAATAAAAAACAATTTTTTGTACATTTTCCATGAGAACGTTTTAGTTAACTCTTGCTGTTTTTTTATTGATCCTAAAATTAACCGGCTTAGGAAGCCGAACAGATTGGATAAAATTATATACGTCTATATATAATTATTTTTAGTCGGTATTCTTCTAAAAAATATAATTTACTTCTCTGATGTATCTGCTGCACAATACAAAAACAAAGCAAATTTTTACAATATATCTTGTCATCAAGAGAAGTATAATATAAAATCAGAGTGAAACTTTTTTGCTACTAGCCAAGGAAAAATTGTTTCGGATGGACTTTGGCGTACGCTAAAAAGACTTGTGACAAAAGCATGTCTACAAAATAAAATTTTTTTAATAAATACTCCCAATGCGATGTACAAGTGGGCTAAAGAAAATATAAAATCAATGAATTTTATCTTTATATCAAAGGAAAAATATGAAAATGTAACATCGAAAGCTAACGAAATTACTACTAAACTAAAACCAATTCCAAAAACACAATCAGTTCACAGTGTTATACCCGTTGGAAAAGGTCAAGTTAATATCAAATACTTTAAACTTTCCCGGAACAGTATAAATATGTATAATTTATTTTAATTTTGATAATTTTTTAATTTGTCATTTAATTTTGCTAATTTATATTAATTTAGCTAATTTTTGTTAATTTCACTAATTTATGTTAATTTCACAAATTTATGTTAATTTCACTGTGCTACACCAAAAATATGCAGGGGTTCTCATATGAAAATTCGGGTTGGTTGGAGTCCATAGAGTACTGATATACTCATAGTTTTTCTGGATCACTTCGTTAAGTACGTTTTTTATTGGCAAATGTGTTGAAAAACGCCAATTTTTAAATTACAAATTTAAAAAATTATTACTTTGTTAGTTTGCAACCGATTTTCGATTTTATGGATTTTTTTGAAAGGTTTAAGTCTTACCTTTTAAACAAAACAAAAATATTAAAAATCTATCACGAATTGGCTGAGCTACGATCGTTTAAGTTAAAAAAATCCAATTTTTTGAAAAATTTGTCATATTCTTTATACTCTAAGTTGAAAGTGCATCATTAAACAATTTTTTTATTTTTGTATAAAAGTATAGTAAAGTAGCTTTCCAAAACACCAAAAAACATAACAATCGGTTAAAAAATGAATGAGTTATGCTAAGTTTTGTGATAGGAAATTTTTAATTTTTTTCTGAAATGCTTGTAATTCAGGTATTATTCATAAATCTTATTACTAGTGGTAATTTTATGTGCCTATAAACAAGAGATGGTAACATATAAACAAGAGATGGTAACATAATTAGATTTGTGCGTGATTGACACATGATCACAAGTGAGCGTGATTGAAAATCAATTTTACTCACGTCGTTGTGAGTGAGTGTCAGTGGAATAAAAAAGTGTGAGTGAAATAAAAAAAAATTTCAGAAACCGTTCTGAAATTTTCCATTTTTTAAAAAAGTCAATTTATAAAAAATCCGGCCACATTTGTTTTTTTTTTTGTAAATAGTTTTTTAAAGATTAGATGTTTGTCTAAGAGATGGTCACGTGAGTGAATTTTAACTTTCACTCAATCACGAGCATAATTTTTCTTCTAACACTCACTCACAATCACGTGTGTAAATTTAATACAACTCACACTCACGTACGCCGATGCAAGAGTCACTCACGCTAACGTTGACTCGCACTCACGATATTCTTATTTATACTAAAAATAATTTCAAAAATCTTTCAAAATTTTCAGCAAAATCTAAAATTTTACATTTGTTTTGATTTTTTCGGGACGAAATCTGAAGTTAAGCAAAATTTTACATTTTTTTGTTGCTTTTTTTGGAATGAAAGGAAATATGAAGAGAAAATAAATCACGCAAACTCTTGCCAAAAAATCAACTCACGCTCACTCTTTCACGCAATAATCTTTCTCACACTCACTTACAATCACGTGAGTAAAATTGAATTCAGTCACACTCACGCTCTTATCTGCTCATGTTCCCATCTCTAGTTTGTCTATCCACACAAAAAAATTGTAATATGTTTTTTTCGTTATTTTCGAGAAATCGCATTTGAATTTCATGACAATTTGGTAATTTGCTTGGTTCAACGTAGCGTATCACTAATGCAAATATTTAATAGTCATTAGCTACGTTGAAACAAGAAAATACAAGCAAATTACAAAATTGTTATGAAAATTAATATTCAAATGCGATTTTCTCAAAAAAACATATGTCTGAATTTATTTGTGTGGATAGACAAACATCTAAGCTTAAAAAAAAAGTGGCCGGGTTTTTGATTAATTGACTTTTTTTAAAAATGCAAAAATTTCAGAACTAATTCTGAAAATTTTCCAAAAAAAAAAAAAAATTAATCGATGTTTGAGATTGTGGTGCATTCCGTTTTAATTTAATAAATATTTAAACAAGGTAACTCAACACAAATTTGACCATTTTTCCAATATTTGACCTCCTAAGTCAAGTTTTTTAAAAATTTTAAAACCAAAAACGCAATTTTCTTAGCTCCATATAGAGCTATTCATACAACCTGTTCAGAAATTTACGGTACACATGTTTTTTTTTTGCTGGATATTTGTTGTGGAATGCCTCATACGTTTATTTATACAGGGTGGTCCAATAACTGGTATCTTTTTAAAACATGCAATGAAATGAACAATACTCAATAGTTTTGAAACCTTATGGCTTTATTTGAAAGAGCAAATATTCCCATTATTTATGGCAAACGACTTCATTCATGCGGTTGCCTGGGTTAGCTCCAAAGTAGCTCATTCTCGGCACCCATTTTTCTAATGTTTCTGGTTCTATCTCACGAACGGCTTGAACGATATTCGTCGAATGGGCCTAGAACATTTCTGGATTTCCCATGTTGCATGAATCTTTAACGAGACCCCTCAAAAAAATTTTTAAAATTTTTAATCGGCAGCTCTGAAGTGATCAATTGTCACCGCGAATATGGCGAAAAACACGATTTCCGAACTAAGTGCGCAAAATATCGATTGTTTGATGGACTGTGGGACATATTGCGACATCCTTCTGAAAAAAAATGTCATCCAAGTTGGTATATTCTATTACGGCCAACAAAAAGTCGGTAATCATGGCTATGTAGCGCTCATCTTTGACGAAAATGGGAGTTTCAGCTGTATTTTTGAAAATATTGTGTAATGATGCTGATACTCAAATCTATTGCTTTCTATAGATGAATTGGATTCTTTACAATACCTTGCGAGTTTTACGATCCCAAGATGTACCAATTTGTTTGTTAACATAACCTCATTTGAGTGCCTTATTTCGGTTAAAAACTTTTTTTTCGAAAAACGTGCAGTTTGGCAGCGCAGTACTGCGCTACAACGCGATACAGCGGAGCAAGCCGAAGACGCAGCAATGAAGTCGTTTGCCATAAAAAACGGGAATGTTTGCTCTTTCAAATAAAGCCATAAGGTTTCAAAACTATTGAGTATTGTTCATTTCATTGCATGTTTTAAAAAGATACCAGTTATTGGACCACCCCTTAAATAGGTAAAATTTCCATCAAATGATCCTACAATTTTACCAATTTCGTTTCAAAAATGTTTGCAAACGTACAACTTTTTCTGTCATAAAAATGTTGCAGGTATAACTTTTCAAAAAAGATTTTTTACTTAAACGAGCCAATTTTCAATCTATTCTCAATATTTTTGTTTTTAAGAAGTAACACTCATTTTTCAAACAAAACCAAAAAATTATAAATGGGATTTAGAAGCAACTGACACGCCCATTTTTTTATTCCACTCACTCACAACCAAGTGAGTAAAATTGATTTTCAATCACGCTCACTTGTGATCATGTGTCAATCACGCACAAATCTAATTATGTTAACATCTCTTGTTTATATGCATAGGCACATAAAATTACTACTAGCAATAAGATTTATGAATAATACCTGAATTACAAGCATTTCAGAAAAAAATTAAAAATGTCCTATCACAAAACTTAGCATAACTCATTCATTTTTTAACCGATTGTTATGTTTTTTGGTGTTTTGGAAAGCTACTTTACTATACTTTCATACAAAAATAAAAAAAAAAATTGTTTAATGATGCACTTTCAACTTAGAGTATAAAGAATATGAAAATTTTTTCCAAAAATTGGATTTTTTTTTAACTTAAACGATCGTAGCTCAGCCAATTTTTGATCGATTTTTAATATTTTTGTTTTGTTTAAAAGGTAAGACTTATACCTTTCAAAAAAATCCATAAAGTCGAAAATCGGTTGCAAACTAACAAAGTAATAATTTTTTAAATTTGTAATTTAAGAATTGCCGTTTTTCAACACATTTGCCAATAAAAAACATACTTAACGAAGTGATCCAGAAAAACTATGAGTATATCAGTACTCTATGGACACCAACCAACCCGAATTTTCATATGAGAACCCATGCATATTTTATTTTTGGTCATTTGTAGCACAGTGTTTTTATCGAATATTATTAATAGTAGTTAAAAAAAAAAACAAGTAAGAAAATTATAGTCGGTCAAGATCGACCATAAAATACCCTACACCAGAGTTTCCCGGAAAATGGGTCCCAAGTTCAAACATGGACTGATTAGATCTATATTTTGTCAAATCTTTAATAAGTGTAAAAAGCACTCACTAATCAAATTTGAGTGGAATAGGCTTCTTTTTGTTGACAATAAATCACTTCAACTGAATATCGGGCGAAATTTCCACATGGGACCTAAGTCCAAAAATGGTCCGATGATAATCAGATTTGATAAGGTTATTAAAGTACGCGTTTAACATACACAAACAGAATTTTAATTAAATATTTTCTATTTTCATGAAATTTGGGAGATTTATGTGAAAATCGGGAAGGTGGTTTGTATGGGGGCTACAATAAGAACTGGTTCGATTTCTTTAAAATTTGGAATGGTGATTTGTGTTGATAAAATATGATTACCTGCCAAATTTCGAATAGATACCTGTTAAAATGCGTCTATTAGAGTCATTTGAGCCAAAACTAAAGAGGACCTTTGTATGGGGGCTAGGTCTAAATATGGACCGATTTTTTCCAATTTCAATAGGCTTCGTCCTTGGGCCAAAAGAGGCTTAAGTTTCAAATTTCAAGTCAATTGATTAAGAATTGCGACCTGTATCGTGTTTACACCGTTTACATGGACAGACAGACGGACGGACGGACGGACGGACGGACGGACGGACGGACATCGCTAAATCGACTCAAAAAGTGATTCTAAGCCGATCGGTATACTTAAAAGTCTAGGGTCTAGGACCAATATTTCGGGTAGTTACAAACATCAGCACAAACTCATTATACCCTGTACCACAGTGTGGTGTAGGGTATAAAAATATACAAATTTGAAATAAAAAATCAAAAGTAACTTCCGAAAAATGTGTGTTATTATATAGTCCTTTGAGCACCCACTCTGAAATTTATGTATATTGTGTAAGAGTTCTACTAATGCACTAAAAAAAATTAACTGCATTTTGAGATATCCTCATTTTAAGGGCATTTTTCAAATTATATTATCCTTTCTTTAAAAAAATTAACCTCAAAATTCGACTTTTATTATTTTAGCTTTAATTAGACTACATTAGCTTTAATATGAGACCAATCCCAATAAAATCTAACAATTAGTTAAAAAGTTATGGTTACTTAATGATCATGTATTTTTTTTTTTTTTTTAACCACAACTTTGAACAGCGATAAATCGCGAACAAAGGTGAACTTTGAGCAACTATTAATTGAAAACTCTTAGTTAAGATGAGGACAACGCATATTTCGAGTTTGGTGATAATTTAAATAGGTAAAGTCGAAAAAGTAGTTTCTTTGTAACCAAAAATTCTGTAATTTGCCTAAATGTTTTTTTTTTTTTTTGTATTTTTACCATTTTTTTGGTAATTTTACCATATTTTTTTTTAAATTTGGCACCTAAAATGTCAATAAAAAGCTGCCAATTATGAAAAATTAAGTTTTTCTTATTTTAACAGTTACTTAAACATACAATCTACTATATCCAAAAAAAAAATTTACGATTTTTTAAAAATACTTGTGAAAATAATTAAAAATTCAAAAAAAAAATTTTATTTTGTGACTAATTTTTCCTGAAAATATAAGAAATTTCTTGTGTAGCCTCCTTCGCAATTCTCATATGTTCTACTTAAGAAAAACGAAATGCCGAAAAAAATAAAAAAGTGCAGTGTTATACTTTACCGAGTAAAAATTTTAATATGGCGTCACATAAAATTATATCGAGGGCCTATATTCAAAACCCTCTATCTAAAAAAAAACAACTTTTCAGGAGAGCCAAAAAACTGTTTATTTCGCGGATTGTTAGAGTAATTAAAATTCGATATTCTACAATATTTTTTTAAATCAACTACTGAATCTCGCATATAATTCGTTTTTAAAATTTTGCAGTATTGGGGATTTTAGAGGATAGATAGAGGGTTTTGTTTCTCAAAAATATTAAGTACAGGAATGAAAATGATCAGATAGAGGGTTTTTCATTTTAATAAAAATGAATTATTATGATTTCATTTATGACATCGGTTAATTTTTAACGTAATTTATTAATGATAACGGCTTATAAATAATGTCGAAATCGCGGTTTTGGTCCACAGGTGCGGATTTTTAAGACAAAAATTATTTTTTTACCGAATTCGTCTCAAAAGTTGACAAACTGTTGAGTATGTTATGTAAGAAATAGTAAAAGAAATAAAAACGCGATTTTGGTCCACAGATGCTGATCAGCATCGGGATTTTTAAGATAAAAATTTTTGTTTCATAATGTACACAAGACATCCAAAGTTTGAGACATATTTCTCAAAAAAGTCAAACAAGAATTTTCAGAAAAAATTAGCATCAGTGGACCAAAATCGTGGTTCTGGAATTTTGTTGATAAATTCATGTGCAGCATGCAAAAATTAGTATGAAAACATGTAATGCATGATGAAATTATTCAAAACAAATATTTATAAATTAATTATTTGAAAAGATAGAGGGTTTTGCATTCAGAAAAATTAATTGTGTAAGAGATAGAGAAAACCAAAAATCCAAATAAAATAGCAAAAAAAATATTTTTGTTCTGAATTTAACACCATATGAGGGCCGTTTTACTGAATATTTTGCCATCAAAAAGTCATTTTCGTGAAAATGGAAGATAGAGGGTTTTGAATGTAGACCCTCGATATAATGTTTGATCTGTCCTCGAATACAATAAGATATAATTTTATCCCAAAAATGGTGGATAGAATTGCATTAAATTGGATTTATTAATATCTTATTTTATCCATTTGTATATAGTTTAGGGTTGCCATTTGCATTTTGAGAAAAAGAGGACGTCAACCTCAAAAAACGAGGACATTTGACCCAAAAAAGAGAACAGTTTTTTTTAAATAAATTAATTTGTAAAAAGTCAACAACGCAATACAATATGCAAAAAAAATATTTTTTTTTAAGAAAACTATTTTTTCCACTAAAAAAATATATTTCCAATTATATTTCAATATTTTGGATATATCCATTCAATTATATTTTGGAATTATCTATTTATAATTCAAAAATTTCCAGTTATATTTAAAAAATTTCTAAATATAAGTCAAAAATTTTCAAAGTATATCAGAGTTTTCTATTTGTATTTTAAAATTTTCTAAATGCTTTTCAGAAAATTCCATTTGTTTTTCAAAAATTTCCATTTTCATTTAAAAATTTTCTTAATAATTTTAAGAAAATTATTTTTGAATTTAAATAAGTTCAGATATTTTAATTGTAATTCAAAAATTTTGATTTAAAAATTACACTCAAAATAAAAACTCTGTCAAAAAATCTGTAAAACGACTTTCAATTTGAATTAGCAATCTTTTAGCAGATTGTTCTGCTGAGAAGGATATTTTTACTAAAATCTCTGTCATTCAGATTAAGAAAATAACAGACATTTTACTATGTTTATACTGATTTTGTTTGCTGAATTTCATTATTTTTTCAAGAAATTTTTTTATATAAAAAAAAAGCAGAACAGATTGATCTGCTGAAATCAGCAGATTATTCTGCTCAAATCAGCAGATTGTTCTGCTAAAATCAGCAGATTTTTCTGCTAAAATCAGCAGATATTTCTGCTAAAAACAGATTTCTCTGCTGTCGAACAACACACATGTTTAATAACTAAAACGCCAGATAGAAGTATAAGCTTCCGTAGCGTAGTGGTTAAGAAGTGTACTTTCACTTTACTTTTTTTTTCTTGTTATATTTATTCACCTCTTATGACAGATATTTAGCAAACCGTGTCTGCTAAAATCAGCAGATTTCTCATATGGCTCAAAATGGGTGTATTTTCAGCAGATTTTTCTGCTGATTGGACAGAGAATTTATTTTGAGTATATGTATCTGCTTTTCAACATTTTTTTTTTGTATATCAAAAATTTTTTTTTGTACATCAAAATTTTCGGACAAATTTTGAAATACAAATTTGACATATACTTAATCAAAATTTTCTGAAAAGCATTTAGAAAATTTTTAAATATAAATGGAAATATTTTGAGTAGGTTTATTCTAGCTCGAGGTCATTATTTCCTTTTCTAATTACAACTATGATATTCTCATAGAATGGTTTCAAGAAAATTATTTTTCTGTTTTAAATTTATCTATGTTGGTCATTTTTACAAGACTTAATGGACGTGTCGATAAAGTCTTGCAAGAAATGACCAACATAAACAAATTTAAAACAGAAAAATAATTTTCTTGAAAATTATTTTATGAGAATATCATAGTTTTAATTAGTAAAGGAAATAATGAACTCGAGCTAGAATAAACCAACTCAAAATATAATATTTTAAAGGTCGAATAAAACAATTTTTATTTTTTAATAAAAAAATAATCAGAATTTATAAATGCAAATTTGTGAGTGAGTTTTTCTTTACACTTTTAAGTCAATTGTTGATACACTTTGAGCCAAAATAGTTTTAATTGAAAGTAAAAGATTTTCCCAAATATACCATATCGACTTATATATCGCTGAAGTCCTTTTTATTTTCTGAATTTTTAATACTTTGAATTGAATTATTTAACTCGCATAAAAGATTATTATTTTCATTACTAGTAACTTCCCCTATTTCAATAATTTTATCTGAATTATTGTGATTACTTTCAACATAAAATAATCTGGAGTATAATTCATTTGCATATTCTTTTGTTTCACTTTTTGGAGAATATTTTAAGAAACTTTCATTGCTCGGAAAATTTCCAGAATTTAGAAATCTCTCATTAATTCTTATTTTAATACGTTTTAGTAAGTCTGATGCAAAAGATATATTAATTTTTTCTAAATTATTTATTAAAAACTTGATAACTCCCTTTAATTCTATAATGGATGAGAGTGTATTTGAAAACTAAAAGACGTGTCTCAGTGAGCTCCGCACATTTTTTATAAACAAAGTGGTTAATAAGGTGTTGTCTTACCCAAGAACCTGTTGAATTGAAGGAGTATCGGCATCGACATCTACGTGCATATTTGCTGAAGGTGGCATCCAATTTTTTTTGTCAGCAAATCGATATTAAAATCTTTAAAATTTTTCTTAATTATATGTATTTTACTGGAAAGTGAAATTTTTTTTGGTATTTTTACTCAACTCAACAACTAAAAGAATAATAAACAATAACAATCAGCTGGTCCCTTTCTGTCAAAATACTGGGCTTTTTAAACAGTGTTACCAGATCTTAACTTCAGTGCAATTTACATAAAGCCTAAAAGTATGTTACAAAATCAGGTAGCTAATTCTCAAATTACCATAAACACAGTGGGGCAAGACTCGCAAAATGCGAAAAGAAAATTTGGTGAAACATCACCAGAAATAAGCAACCAAGTCGGAAATATGTCTACTTCTGAATTAGTTACCACAATGTCTATCCTGTTAGATGAGAAACTAAAAAATTTACCAACAAAAAGTGATTTAAAAGAAGTAAAAGACAATATAAATGAGATGAAAGCAGAAATGGAAAGATTAGCAAGCGAAAATCAAAATCTAAAGGAAGAAGTTCAACAGCTTAGAGAGGTTCGAGAAACAGATATAAGGAAAATGAGCCAGATTGAAGTTGAGATGGCAAGAAAAAAGATAATAGTGCGTGGACTAGCAAGTCAAAGATCTGCTTATGAAGCTGTGAAAAAAATGTGTAAAACTAATTTAAAAATTAAAAAACCTGTCGAAATTGAATATGCCAAAAAAATTTACGAAAAAGATCAGAAGATGACAGTTGTGGTAGAATTTAATTCGTCCAGATCTGTATCAGAAATATTCAAACACACTAAAAATCTTAAAGGATCAACAATATTCATTGAACGTGACTTATGTAGAGAGCGGTTACAGAACAAAAAAAGTCATGTTGCAGTTAAAGCAAGAAATCGTAAAATTTGATGAAAGCAAAAAGGTCGGAGTACAAAGTGACAAGCTGGTAGTTGATGGAAAGGTGTTTGTGTGGAACAAGAACAAAATTCTTATGTGTGGACTGAGTGAAGGTGAGGAAGTTCTGCAAAATATTTATGGTGATGAAATTACCAATCTTAGCTTAGATTATAATACACTTTTAAAAGCAATAAAT
Organism: Pegoplata infirma; assembly: GCA_963921195.1. Lineage (NCBI taxonomy): Eukaryota > Metazoa > Arthropoda > Insecta > Diptera > Anthomyiidae > Pegoplata > Pegoplata infirma. Next base: position 58,020 of record CAWUER010000633.1, read on the forward strand.
TCAAAAAACTTTCAAAATCAAAAGCAGCAATAGTAAATAAAGCAAATTGTAATATTAAATCAAATGCTATCGTAGAAATAGAGAAGAAATGTAAAAAAATAGATTTAAGTATAGTCTCATATAATGTACAAGGTTTGGAGAGTAAGCAACTTCATCGCGACTTTTTTGAATACATAGAAAGCAGTCATATATTTATTTTATTAGAAACGCATGTTGAAAGTAAAAATTTTTTCAAATTTGATACAAGGTTTAGAAATTTTAATACCTTTTGGGAATCAGCAACGAGAAATAGTAGATTTGGTAGGGCTATTGGTGGCTGTGTTTGTGGTGTGCGAAAAGATTTGCATGAAATTGGTATAAAACATATATTTAAAACTTATGGCGAATCATTTACAATAAAGTTAAAAATAAACGAACAGGATTTAGAAATTGTACCAGCTTATCTTAGAGGTGTGAACTGGAAACTTGACTTTCAGAAATTAAAAAGTATTTTCGAAAATGATCTGATTAATCCGATAATAATGGGTGATTTGAATATTAGAATAGGAGAACTAGAACAAAAGTGCTTTGAAGGATTAATTGAATCAATGTTTCCCGCGGGTTTAGAAAAAAGGAGGTCTATGGACAAAACAACTCTTTCTCATGGAAATGTCTTTTTAGAATTTTGTAATGACTATGGGCTATTGATCGCAAATGGCAGAACAGTTGGCGATGAGGAAGGTTGTTTTACTTGTGTGAATTATAATGGAAGTTCAGTAAACGACATATGTGCGATAGCTGTTGATGTTTTAAAATATGTAGAGAGTTTTGTAGTAGAAAACCAAATATTTTCCGATCATCAGCCCATCAAATTGAATTTAACGCTAAGAGAAGTAAACAACCTATCTGAAAAAAAGATGAACTTATTACCCAAGCTTAAATGGATCAGTTGTAACGAACAAAGGTACCAACAAAATTTAGATGCAAACTTGAGAAAGATTCAAGAACAAAAAGAACATCTAGATTTAAATGATCTTAAAAACGTTGTTTTAGAATCATATAAACAGCCAAAAATAACAAAAAATACTTTTGATTTTAAAAATAAATGGTTTGATAAGCAATGTAATAAAGCTAGAGAGGAGTCAATGGAACGTTTAAATATTTTTAGAGTTTCCAAATGTATTGCTGATAAACAAAGTTATATTGAGAAAAGAAATGAGTATCAAACTCTCTGTAAAAGTAAAAAGAAAGAGTATTATGAAAGTTTAGAACGTAAATTGGATCTGGTCTCAGATAGTAAGCAGTGGTGGCAAATAGCAAAGGAAATAAGAAATCATGAATCCCATATCGGCTGTACAATCAGTTCAGACAGTCTTAGAGATTATTTTAAACAGCTGTTGAATCCAACTACCACGGCAGGTGAAATTTTCTATGCGTCTAACTTTATTACAGATGAACAACTAGACAGAGCTTTCACAATACATGAAATTAAACAACAACTTGCAAAAGCTAAAAATAATAAGGCTCCTGGAGAAGACCGTATTCCATACGAATTTTTTAAAAATGCAAGCGAAAATTATTTAAAAGTTCTAGTCGATGTATTTACTAAAATTTTAGAAGGCAGCGATGATTACGAAGCTTTTAGGAAAAGTATTATCTTCCCTATACATAAAAAAGGTGACTTAAACCAAGTTACCAATTATAGAGGAATATCATTTATGAATTCTATGGCGAAGATTATGATGGGCTCTATAAATGATAGAATATCAGAGTGGGTGAATAACTACCACATTTTAAACGAGTTTCAGGCTGGTTTCCGTAAAGGTTACTCAACTATTGACAATTTATACAATTTATCTGCAATAGTTAATATAAAATTTGAAGAGAATAAAAAAGTGTACGCTTTCTTTGTAGATTTTAGCGCAGCATTTGATCGTATACCCAGAAAATTGTTAATATACAAGCTTCACCAAATTGGATTGTCATCTAAAATTATAAATTTTATTGAAAATGTATACCGAAATACAAAAGCAGCTGTATGGACAGGTACTGAGGTGTCAACTTCTTTTGAAACATGCTCAGGCGTTAAACAAGGTTGCTTGTTGTCGCCGCTTATGTTTGCATTATACTTAAACGATCTGCATGATTTCCTTAGTGGTGGTTTATTTATAGATGAAATTAATGTAAGAGTTTTAATGTATGCAGACGATATAGTCTTGATTGCCGAAGAAGTAAGTGTTTTGCAAAAAATGATTGTTAAATTAGAACAATACTGCCATATGTGGGCAATGGAAGTAAATCTAACGAAATCTGAAATAATGGTTTTTAGAAAAGCAGGTAGACTTGGTTCAAGTGAAAGGTGGACATTTAAAGGAGAAGATGTAAGAATAGTAAATGAGTATAAATATCTTGGAATGTTGCTCACACCAACAATGTCCTTTACAAAACACATAAATAAAAAAACAGAGGCTGCAAAATCTTGTCTAAATGTAACCTGGAAAAACTTTACAGGCAGAAAAGATGTCTCAATTAAAGCAAAATGGAAAATGTTCCTTGCAGTATGTAGGTCAATTCAGTCTTACGGGTCTCAAATTTGGGGATTCTCAAACTTTGATGGTGTAAATAAGTTGCATAGATATTTTACAAAAAGAATCCTCAACCTTCCTGACAACACACCAAATTACGTAATTTCTTTAGAAACAAATCAAGAAGATGGTCACTTTTACACGCTTGCTCTGCACTTAAAATATATTTCAAAAACTATTTTCGATTATGAAAATCATAGATTACCTCACCTGTTATCAAAAAAAGTAATAATGAAAAATATCTATTGGTACAAAAATTTTAAAACCTGGCTCGTACAATATAACGTAGATCACAACAACATTGAACAAAACAAAATCTTATGGAACAATGCGAACATTCTTTTGATGGAGGAAATGAAAAACCAGGCATACCACGAATACGTCAGTAGAGCACACCAAAGTCAAGATAGAATTTATCGTTGTTTAGACTTCTCAAAAGGTTTAACGTATTGCAATGAGTTATTTAACCAATTCCAAATATCAATAATTATGAAAGTTAGGGGGGGTGTTTTGTGGCTAAACGGAACATCTTACCGCGTTGGGGATGATTGTAATTGTTCCTTGTGCAACCTTAGAGAGAAGGAAACTATACAACATTTTTTGGGCAGGTGTCCAGTGTTAAAGGAAATAAGATTGCGGTACTTCTGTAATACATTTTTAACAGAAGAACAAATGATTAATATTTTAAATGGTGATGAAGTTGCTAATTGGTCAAACCTTTATAACTATGTTAGAGTTGCTTTGAAATACAGGAAAATGTTGATAGCAGAATTCAATTTTTAAAATAAAAAAGAAAAATAAAATCACTCTATCTTCCAGCTGACGGTTTTATAAAAAACCAAGCTGTAAATCTCTTTATGTTTATTATTTAATAATTTTTACAATTAAGATTAACTATTGTAATGTTTTTAAAAAATAACAAATAAAGAAATCTATCTATCTATCTATCTAAATGCAAATTTTTTAAATACAATTTGAAATTTATGAAATGGAATTTTTAAAAAGCATTTAGAAAATTTTAAAATACAAATTTGAAATACAATTGGGAATTTGTGAAATACAATTTTTGGAAATTCAAATAGAATTTGCTTAAAATCATTTAGAAAATTTTGAAATGGAAATTTTTGATATACAAATTTTTTCTTCTTCTTTTCTCGGAGAGCCAACTTTACGACACACCAGCTGATAATAACGTAGTAATTTTCGCTCTACATAAAGTGCTTTTTTACTCGAAATATACGAGTTTTTAAGTGTTTTTTATTTCTGTACTCGTTTTGCTCTCAAAAAGTTGGAATTACTGCTGGTAAGCGAAAATACAGCAATGCCAATAATTCGAACGTTAAATAATACAAAAAAGTTTATGAGGAAAAAAGGAGGACAACCCCGGACACTTTCTAAAAAAGAAGTAGGACTGCCCCGGATGCCCTAAAAAGAGGACGGTGTCCGGGGAAAAGAGGACGGATGGCAACCCTAATATAGTTTGATACAATTTTGTCCGAAATTTGTCTCTATCCAATGACATCAAATTATATGTGATTGGATACAATAAGATCCAATTATATCTAATTGTATAAAATTTTATCGGGTTATAGTGAATCTTTTTTTGGTTGAAATAACATACATCACAGGTCAACGATACATACATCAAATAAAGTTTGTGTACGCTTCGAACCAGAAGATGTAGTTTATCAAACTGTAAAAAAACTTGTGAAATTTTTAAACTGTAAAAAAAAACTTAGAAAAATTTCAAACTGTAAAAAATCTTAGAACAATTTCAAACTGTAAAAAACTTTTTTTAAACATATATGGTTATATATGACATCACCTAAGGAATATATTTTTTTTTTTTTCAATATCTTTATTTATTACAACTAAGCTTTGTATTTGCTTATCTAGTAACTTATATTTACACAATTTAATCACGTTTGGTAAGGAAATAACCCAATGGTTATTCCTAAAAGGTATCTACACATTATTCATCAATCGCAGATCAGATGGTAATGTTCTTCTTAATCTTCTGTTTGCTATTGGATTACGCAGTATTTCCCGTAGTTCTTCATTACAGTGTTGTTGTAATCTCACTTCATGTTTAGTTGCTATTTTTTTAATTTCATCTACTATAGTTGGTATTTGCAAGTCTCTGTGAAGGTCATCGTTTCTTACGTACCACGGGCAACAAGTGATACATCTAAGCACTTTGTTCTGGAAGGTTTGTATTTGTTTTAGGTTTGTTTTTTTAGTGCATCCCCAAAGCTGAATTTCACTTAGGCTTAAGTATTTGCTGGTACAGTAAAAGTTTATTTTTCATTGATATATCAGATGTCGAGCTAAAAAGCCAGAACATCTTTTTGAATTTTATATTAAGCTCTGAGGTTTTCTTCTTAACGTGCTCTTTCCACTTAAGTTTAGCATCGAGTGTAAAACCCAAGAATTTTGCCGTATTAGCGTATGGCACAATAGTGTTATTTATATAAATCGGTAAATGTTCTATTTTTTTATTTGTAAAATTAACGTGTGTTGATTTGGATTCATTAAGAAGAACTCTCCATTTTTTGGTCCATTGAAGGATTTTGTTGGTTGCATTTTGAAGCTTTTTTGTAGCTTCATTTATGTTTTTATCAGTTACAAGAATAGCTGTATCATCAGCAAAGGTTGCAATTTTTGCTTCAGGTGGTGTTGGCAAGTCTCTAGTGTACAGTATATACAGTATGGGCCCTAGTACGCTTCCCTGTGGGACACCAGCATGAATTTTCATCAGTTTGGAGAACTCTCCTTCATGTTTCACTCTAAAATATCGTCCAGAAATATAGCATTTGAGCATGTCACTAAACTGGTTAGGCAAATCTCTTTGTAGCTTAAAAGTAAGACCTTCATGCCAAACTTTATCAAAAGCCTGCGCTACATCTAAAAAAATACCGGAGCATATTTCTTTGCAGTTCAAAGTATTTTCTATTGTGTTGGTAACTCTGTGAACTTGTTCAATTGTTGAATGTTTACTACGAAACCCAAATTGGTGTTTGGGAATTAGACATCTTTCTTCAAGTATTGGTTGTAATCTTTTTAGTATAGTTTTTCAAACACTTTCGCCATTGTTGGGAGGAGAGATATCGGTCTGTACGATGTTTTGTCATGAAGCTGTTTGCCAGGCTTAGGTATCATAATAACTTCTGCAACTTTCCATTGGCTAGGTACATATTTTAAACGAATCGAAGCATTTATAATATATAAAAATAATCGCATACCACTTTCCGGTAGCTCTTTTAACACTTTGCCAGTGATAAGATCATACCCAGGTGCTTTATCCGGTTTAATCTCCAGTTTTACTAAGTTGTTTAGCTCACGTAGGGTTACTTCAGAAATTTTTTTGGAGTCAGATCTATAAAATATAAAGGAATATATAATTATATATTAAATGCTCTTGAAAAAAATTTAAGTTTAGTTTAATATATAATTTTATATAATTAATGGTGACGTAATATATATTTTTATATAAAATGAAGTTTTGATACTTGTGCCTTATATAATTTTATATAATAACATCAACCATATTTATTTATATCTGAATTATCATCAAATAATATGTAATTACTAGGGCAAGTACACTCAAAATAATCACTCTGTTAAATTACAGAGATACTCTGCTGAGCCAGCAGAAAATACCATAGATTTCCAACCAGCAAGATTTTTTGTTATTTTACGAAGAAAACTCTGTAAAATGCTTTCGATAAAAAAAAAAAACTGTAAATTTACAGAATTATCTGTTAAATATTGATAAAACCGAAAAGAATGTTACCAAAAAAAACTCTATGCATTTTATGAGTTCAAAATTTTACAAAAAAAAACTTTGTAAATTAACAAAGTTTTAGTTAAATCCATTTTATGAGTAGAACTTCTCTGCTTCAAAAACATTTTAATTAAAATTAGAAAATTTAATTTATTAAAATTAAAATTTGTTAAATTTGCCTGCTTTAATGCTTCCAAATCGTAAATTTACTTTTTTTTGTGAAAATTACAAGTTTTTAACGAGTAACTCCAATTTTACAAAATTTTGTTTTTCGGTCACAAGAAAATACCAAGTATTTTTTTAAAATCTGTATTTCGACAGATAACTTTGTCAAATATCTGTCGAATTAAGATTACAGTCATTTTACAGAGTATTTAACAGAGTAATTATTTTGAGTGTACTTTAATGAAAATGCATGTATTTGCTCGGCACTTTAATCATACAACAAACTAAATATCTATCCGAATCAAAAAATTTGCAATAAAATGGCATCGAGATGTAGTTGCATATTTTTTCATATTTTGGTATAAATGCATATTTTTGCATATTTTCATATAAATTGGACTTTTTTCAATTTTTATCAAAATTTAATCAAAACTTTATTTCTTATGGAAAAATATTTTTATTAACAGAAATTATATTCTGACATGAGTCATTTCTTATATAAAATTGCTTCTGAAGTAAAATGTTTAGATTCTGAAAAATGCTTCCTATTCTGATTTTACTCATCGTTAGGAAAAAATTGCATTTTTTTTATTTCGCTTAGAGTCAGAGTATTGTCTTTTGTCTTTGAGTTCATTTTATGGACTACACTCAAAAAAAAAAGTTCGTAAAATTACAGGTAAAAGGTCTTGTAATTCTATTTTACTAACATTTTTGTCTATTTACAAAAATTCTTGTATTTTTAATAAAACAAAAACTACCATGCGCTTTGTAATTTTACTATAATATGTTGGTAAATTTATTTAACAATTTTTTTAGGTAAATTAACAAAAAAAAAAATTATTTTACAAATTAAAAAAAAATTACAAGGCGTTTAGTTGTTTTACACAAGAAAACTGTAATTGTACAACAACATTTTATTTTATGGTATTTAGTCTTTCTACCAAAAAATGTTTTATTACAAACAATTTTTTTTTTCAAGATTTTTAAAATAAATATAATTTTGAATTTTATTCGACCTTTTATATAATATGAAGAAATTAAAATACTCGAACTCGAGGTCTTTAATTTCTTAAGATTTTTAAAATAGTTTACAAGGTTTTCAGTATTTTGACACAAAAAAAAATTTAGTTAAACAAAAATTTGTATCGAAAATAATTATGCAACAATAGGAGACGCAAAAATTTTCTAAGTCCATATTTTGTTAAAAATTATTTTTTATAAATAAAAAATTTCATAAAAAAATTTAAAAAATTTTTTAAGTTCCGGATACAAACATTTTTTAATTAGTTGTAAGCTTTATCAAAAAAATGGAATATTTACACAATTTTTTGGTAACTTGCTTTAAGTAAAATACCACAATTTTTATGTTTTTACTATATTATTGTTCTAGTTTTTTTGTTTGTATTTTTACCATTTCTTGGTAATTTTACTAAATTTTTTTGTTTATTTTTTTTTTTTTAAATCTGGCAACTAAAATGTCAATCAAAAGCTGCCAATTATGAAAAATTAAGTTTTTCTTATCTTATCAGGTACTTAAACATCCAATCTACAATATCCAATGTTTTTTTTTCTAATTTTTTAAAAATACTTGCGAAAATAATTATAAATTCGAAAAAAAATGTTATTTTTTGACTAGTTTTTCTTGAAAATATAAGAAATTCCTTGTGTAGCCTTCTTCGCAATTCTCATATGTTTTCCTTAAGAAAAACGAAATGCCGAAAAAAAAAATAAAAAAGTGCCGTGTTATACTCTAAAAAGTTTGTTAAAAGTGTTCAAGTTAAAGTGCTACTCCAGCTGCCGAAGAAGGAAAAATAATATGCACCAAGGGAAAAAACCTTTAAATTTACAAAACCAATATGAATATTAGAGTTCGTTTGGTGACTATGTCACTTTATCTGTTTATCGGATATCATCATTTTTTTAAAGGATTTAGAGGAGCTAAAAAGAATGCCGGTATTTTTTTGGAAAAATTTTCACTCCTTGGGATGGTTCAAAGCATCTGAAATCGCGGATTTTGAGCTGATTTTTCTGCAGAGAAAAAACGGCTGAAAATATTGCAAATATGATTTCACCAGTCTATTCTACAGCAAAAATTAATGCAATTGTAGTTTTTTGAACACTTAAAAAAAATTCCAATAACCCACATCAGGGGGCGGAAAAATCGATTTTTTAAAAAAAAAAAATAAATTATTTTTTTAATCATGCACGATGAAGAGCGATTTTTTTCTAAGAAAATTGGTACAAAAAGCACCTTTCTATCACAACCCATTAACAAGTCGCGACCTTGGGACAACAAGGTTCTAACTGACATTTTTTTCAAAAATGAGTTATATATCTTATCGCACTAAAGCACCTACGCTCTTTCGATTGGCGTTCTTAGTTTTTGTCCATCTCTTACAGCTTCCGAGATATCCAATACAACAAGGTTCTATCTACGCTTTTTTGGTTTGAGATTTAGTTAACAAGGTTCTAACTGGCTGATAGAACCTTGTTTACCAATAAAGCCTATATTATTTTGCAGATAGAACCATGTGGACACTTTAATTGGAAACAGAACCATGTTGCACAGATTAAAAATTGCATGTTGGACAAATACACTAAACAAAAAAACTTGTTTAATGATAAGAAAGGCTTATAATTTTTTTCTACATCCTATTTTATTAGGATTCCTAATAAAAAAATACAAGCTTTTTTGGAATTTTACAAGCTTTTTAACAATAAAATTGTAAATTTATAGCTTTTTTGACGCAATAAAACTTAAAAGGAATTCTCGTGACTGTAATAGATTTTTGCTCCCTCCTATTTTACGAGAATTCCTTGTAAAAATTACAAATTTTAGTTTTTTTTATACCCTCCACTCTAGTGATAGAGGGTATATATAAGCTTGTCATTCCGTTTGTTACACCTCGAAAAAAATTTTACACTCAAAAAAAAAATTATTAATTTTTTTTTTCAATATTTTCAATATTTTTTACTCAATATAAAATATTTCTAATCAAAATTGTTAATTTTTTCACGTTAAAAAATGTACTATCCTTTAAAAAATGCATTGTGGAGGGTATTCATAGATTCGGCAAAGTTGAATCTAACTTTTCTACTTGTTTTTTTTTATAAAATTACTAGAATTCTTTGTGAGCAACAACTTTTTTTTGTAAATTTAAAATTTTTTCGTAAATTTTGGCTGCGGATAACTAACATTTTACCAATTAAATTGTAAATTTCCAAAAAAAAATGTAAATTTCGATTAACCACAAGATTTTTTTTTTTTTTTTTATACAAGAAAAACTTTCAAATATTGGTAAAATATGATTTAGAGACTTTTTCGCGTAATTTGACAAGGTTTTTTTTTTGAGTGTACACTCAAAAAAAATTTTGTAAAATAACATAATTGTTTGCTACCTAGTTCCTAGTAAAAATTACTATTTTATTGGTAAAAACATTGTAAAATTACAAACAATTTACAAGCATTTTACCAATAAATTTGTAAATTTACAACTTTTTTGACGCGATAAAAATAACAAGGACTTCTCGTGACTTTACTAGATTTTGTGATTAACTCCTATTTTTCGACAATTTATTGTAAAAATTACGAGCTTTTTAGTAATTTTAGAAGTTTTTTACCAAAAAAATTTTAAATTTACAACTTTTTAAATTCGATAATGCTTACAAGGAATTCTCGTGACTTAACTAGATTTTTCTTTTTGTAAAATTACCTTGGAAATTCGTACATTTACGAAAAAAATTGTAAAATTACAAAGAAAAAATTAATTATCGATCAAAAATTTTTGTTAAAAAAATAGGATAACTGTCAAATATTTGTAAAATGGGATAACTGGACTTTATCTAGTAATTTGGCAACAGTTTCAACGCACACGAGAAGAAAAATAATGTAACTGGGGTAGCTAAAAGATGCGATAAGGAGTTTAAATCCGCCAAACAAATTCCTGAAGCAAGGTTTTTGAAGTAAAAACACATAGTTGAAGTCCAACAGCAATAACGAAAAAATTTACTGTGCTTTGTGGACTGAGTATATTGGCGGAAGAAGTGTGAACGATATTGCATCAGCCTTCCAAAAAAACAGTGAAAAGTATTACAAGACTCAAACAAAAATTCCATTGCGGTCCTAGTAATAAAGTATTTTATTAAAACTCATTCCGATGATGAAAGCATTACAATGAAATACTCATTGCAGGGACTAAAAATTGGCCGTTTTGCCCCTCTTATCCCCCCTAAATAACGTGTGACGTTATTTTTCCTGTTCTACAAAAAATGTTGTATTATTATATATTAATCCAAATAACACATGGTTCTATCTGCAAACAAAATATTTCTTACAGACACACAAAGTTCTATTTGGCAGTTAGAACCATGTTGTCCAAATTCATGTGCCTTATCGTTGAGCAACAGAGTTCTATTTGATTTTTAAGACTCAAATTGTGCAAAAACTAATAAAGTAGTGCGAATATTTTCAAATACATAATAATATTTAAGGACTAATATGAAATTATTCAAAAACCGCTTTTTAGTTAAATCAAAACTGACTTAGTAAATCGATTAACAATATTCAACCTTAGTTTTCTCAATAGTTGTGTTGGTGCAAATAGAACCTTGTTGTTCCAAGGTCGCGAAGTTATAAGGCTTCAAAGTTGGTTTTCTAATGACAAAATTAAAAAACACTGACCGAAATTTTAAATTTTTTTGGATGGGTCAGCGGTCTGGACACTCGTTTTTGATTTTTCTCTCAATGCTGATTCCAAATCTGTTTTCCAAAATGATCCGTAACGTCAGGTTTTTGAGATAATTGAGGTCAAAGTTCACAAAAAACGCATTTTTGTGCATTATTGAGAGCATTTTTTTTTATGTTTTTGGATGATATTCTGGGATTATAAAACTTGTTTTCGACTAACATTTCGATGCTGATTCTGAATCTAGTTTTCAAATTTTTCTATCACGTCATGTTTTCGAGAAAATTGAGATCAAAGTTCTCAAAAAACGTGTTTTGTCCATTTTCAAGAGCTTGTAACTTTTTAACGGGTTGTGATAGAACAGAAATTTTGGTACCATTTTGTTAAGCAGAAAATGACCTTTAATTGTGCATATTTAAAAAATTAATTTAAAAATAAAATGGAAAAACCTTATATTTTCGCCCTCTGTGGTGGTTTTTTGGAACTTTTTTTAAGAGTTTGAAAAACGACCATTGTATTATTTTTTGCTGCAGAATAAACTAGTGAAATCAGATTTGGGATATATTCAGCCGTTTTTGCTCTGCAGAAAAATCAGCTCAAAATTCGCGTTTTCAGATGCGGTGAACCAACCCCAGGAGCGAATTTTTTTCCAAAAAAATACCGTCATTCTTTTTAGTTCCCCTAAATTCTTCAAAAAAATTATGATACACGCAAATCAAATTTTCAAAATTAACTCTAAAATAGATATACCAATTTTTTTGTAAATTTACAAAACAAATATGAAAGTTTAGAAAACAAAATTGTATACTTACAGAAAAGTTGTAATTTAACAAAAATGAAGTAGAAACTACAAAAACAATATTGTAAATTTACAAATTATTTGGTTAAACTACTGTTTTTACGGCAAAAAATAAGAAAAAATGGTATATTTACAATTAAAATTGTAAATTTACCACTTTTTACTGTAAATATACAAGTTTTTTGCCATAAAAAACAGTAGTTAAACCAAACAATTTGTAAATTTACAATTTTATTTTTTGATTTTCTACTTTATTTCGTAAATTTACATCTTTTTTTGTAAGTCTACAATAATATTTTACAAAAAAAAATTGTAAATTTACACTTTCTCCCCGTATTATTTTTGTTAAATCAATTTACAAATTATCCCCGTAACATTACGGTAATTCTTGCTAGTACATATTTTACAAAACCTGCCCGTAAAATCACGGGGATTTTATGTCATTTTACATACATTTTTTTTTTGAGTGTACGTCTATATATAATTATTTTTACTCGGGTTAAAAAATTGTTAAAAGTGTTCAAGTGAAAAAAAAAATCATTTCAGGTTGTTGAAGTGCTACACCAGCTGCCGAAGAAGGAAAAATAAGATCCCAGTTGGCAACGTCCTCGAGCCATTCTCAGTGACGGAGCGGTGACATGTCAGAGTCACTGCTGACATCCACAAGACATCTTTATGTACTGGGTTGAGGACAGTTTCATACAAATTTTCAAAATATCCTCTCTCAAAGTCAGCAGTGGTCAGGGCTGACCTTCTGGGGACATGTCACCTAAGACTTCTTTGGGGAAATGTCTGACCTAGGTCATGCGAAAATACAAAAAAATTTCGCATTTCCTTTAGTTCTTACTTTTATCCATTTTCCTTTATAAATTATCTTTCTCATATTTAGAAAAAACTTTTCGCCTTTTTTAGTCCCAACTGGATTTGAACCTGGAACCTCCAGTTTATTAGTCCCACACCTTACTACTTGTTCCAAACTTTATTTTGAAAATTGTTTGTCTATTTACTACTTTTATTCTACTTGTTCGATTTTGATTTTATTTGAAATAAATCGATAATATTGCCATCTTTTTGTTGGAAATTGAAGAGTTGCCCAGATTTAATATTCTAATTTAAAATACTCCTATTCTGAAGACATTTCCTTTTAGATGTCTTAGAGGAATTGTCAACACTCTTAAAGCAAACATTCAGTGCTGACAATGTTAGGACATGTCATCAAGGATTACCTATGATTTGTCAGAACCTGAAGACATTTCCTCAAGGAATCACTGAGGAAATTTCCTTAGTGACACATTTTCCAACTGGGATGCACCAATGGAAAAAACCATTGAATTTACAAAACAAATATGTAAATAAAACAATTTTTTTTTGTAAATTTACAAAACAAATAAAGAGAATTTAAAAAACAAAATTGTATACTTACAGAAAAAAGTTGTAATTTTACAAAAATGAAATCCCTATTAATATTATAAATCTGATTGTTGGTTTGTCTGTCTGTCTGTCTGTCTTTCTGTCTGTCTGTCTGTCTGTTCCGCAATAAGTACAGAACGGCTTAACCGATTTTCATGAAATTTTCACCACAGATAGTACTAACCGAGGCGGGAACTATAGGCCAAAAGCGACCGCGATCGGAAAAAGGGGCGTAAAATGACACGCCCATTTGTACCATGCTAAAGCTATATCTGCCTGTCCGGCAATAACGGAAAAACGGCTGAACCGATTTTCATGGAATTTTTACCACAGATAGTACTAACCGAGGCGGGAACTATAGGCCATAAGCGACCGCGATCGGAAAAAGGGGCGTAAAATGCCATGCCCCTTTGTACCATGCTAAAGCTTTATCTGCCTGTCCGGCAATAACGGAAAAACGGCTGAACCGATTTTCTTGAAATTTTCACCACCGATAGTACAAACCGAGGCGGGAACTATAGGTCAGAAAAATCCGCGATCGGAAAAATGGGCGTAAAATGACACACCCCTTTGTACTAAACAGAAACTATGTCTGCCTGTTCCGCAATCACTGAACAGTGATTTAACCGATTTCACTGAAATTTTTACCACAGATACTACTAACCGAGGCGAAAACTATGAGCAACAATAGAGGGCGATCGAAAAAAGGGGCGTATAATGCCACGCCCCACTGAAAGCTATTTCTGCCTTTTCCGCAATTACGCTTAAACAGCTAACTTGATTTTTATGAAATTTTCACCACAGATAGTATTAACCGAAGCGAAAAGTATGATCCACAATAGAGGGCGATCAAAGAAAGGGGGCGTAAAATTCCACGCCCCTTTGTATTACATTGAAAGTTATTTCTTCCTGTTTCGCAATCACGCATAAACGGCGGAACCAATTTTAATGAAGTTTTTACCAAAGATAGTACTAACCGAGCCGGAAACTAGAAATTATAATAGAAATAATGTCACGCCCCTTTTTACTATACTGAAAGTTTTTTCTGCGTGTTCCGTAATCATGCTTAAACAACCATACCGATTTAAAAAATTAAATAAAATAGCACGCCCCTTTTTATTTAATTGAACGCTATTTCTGCCTGTTCCGTAATCTAGCATAAACTGCTAAACCGATAGAATGAAATTTTTACCACACATAGTAAGTACTTACCGAGGCGGGAACTATAGATTAAAAAAGAGCACGTTTGGACAAAGGTGCGTAAATTGACACGCGCCTTTGTACTATACTGAAAGTGTTTCTGCCTGTTCCTTAATAACGCTTAAACGACTAAACCGATTTTAACAACATTTTTTCCATAGATGTACTAACAGAGGCGGACACTTTAGTATGTGTCAACTGCCACGCCTTTTGCAATGTACTGAAAGTTTATTCTGCCTTTCCATAATCACGTTTAAATGGTTATTATAATTTTCACGACAGTTAGTACTTATTGAGGCGGAAACTATAGACACGACCAGAAAGAGGCGTGAATTGCCACGTCCCTTTGCAATACATTGAAATTTATTTCGGCCCGATCCGTACACACGCGTTGACGGTAAAACCAATTTTAATTAAATTTTCACCACAGATGGTATTTACCGTGGCGATCGGGAAAAGTGGCCTAAAATGCCGCACCCCTTTGTATTAAATTAAAAAATATTTTTTCCTGTTAAACGATATGCCATATTAGCCCGCGATTAGACAAATGAGAGTAAAATGCCACGTCAATTTGTTATATACAGAACGCTATTTCTGGCTTATTTGCTATCACGCAAAAACGGTTTAACCAACTCCTTTAAACACTACTGTTAGAACTAACTGAACGCGAACTATTTGCTATATCAGAACCTGAAAACAGTTGAGCCGATTTCAATGAAATTTCCAACACAAATAGTGATATAGCCAATATTAAACAGCGATTGATAAAAAGGCATATAATGGCACGCATCTTTGTACTTTAGTGAGAGTTATGTCTGCTGAGAAAATTTAGTTGCAATTTTCTTCACGTGCTAACCAATAGGGGAACTATAGGTCACATGAGACCAAAATTGAACTAAATGCGTTAAATGCCACACCCACTTCAACTACAGTGAAAGTTTTGCCTTTATTGATGTTTTCACTACATAAAGTTCTAACCGCGGCACAGTGCCACATTTGGCCAATCTAGGACGACAAAAATCCAATTTTAATTATATTGACTCGAAATTCGGTATAAATGTTCGTTTTGACTTCGAAAATAACATTATGATAAATGTGGGAGGCCGGTTAAGGGCCACGCCCACTTTTTTTTAAATTTGTAATTTTGGTTATAATTTCTTTAAATTTGGTATATATACTGTCAATGACTGCAGAAATAATATCACAAAAAAAGGGGGCGGTCAGACAACTGCCACGCCCACTTTTTTAAAATATGTTTAAAAAATATGTAAAAACAAGGTTTACATATCGCCCCACTGTAGTCGGCGTCGCAGACGGTCGCAAAAGTTAGCCGTTGAAATAAGTACTATGGATATTGGTCAATATATCTGAAAAAGTCCGGCGACCAATACGGACCAAACACAAAAGTTATATTCCCTCAAAAAAAAAAATATATAATTTTCTTTTCAAAAATTTGTATTTTGTTAAAAATTTAATAAAAAATAGAAAAAAATGTTTTTAAAAAAAAGAAAAGATATGAGTTAAAGCATTTAAATATCCTTTAAAATTACCAAAAAAGAGTGGATAAATATCTCTTTTTGTTCAAAAGTTACAACAGTTTAAACTCGACTTAATTTATGCGAAATAATGTACACTAGTTACAGGATTTTACAAGATGCAACTTTATGCACCCACCTGTTAGTAACATACAGAATTATCGATCTTATATGATTATTTCCGTGCTATTAGGAATGTTCTATAATACATACAAACACATCATGAAAATCGGGGAACTTTTTTTTTTTTATTTTTGTCGTGCTAGATAGGCCAAATGTGGCACTGTGCGCGGAGGGAACTATAGGTTCCTTTTAAAAGCCATTAATGAAATACATTAATATTAGGTTTGTTCCCATGATGGAGGAACACTTACACACCATGTTCCCGACGCTAAACAAAATCGAAAAAAATCGACCAAACTTCATGAATAGGTTTATATTCACCAGTGAAAAGTCACGAAGAAGTAAATAAATTGACTAATAAAAAACTCATTCATTACATAATATTTTTTTTAACCCGGGCAACGCCGGGTGCAAAACAGCTAGTTTACAATAAAAATTGTAAACTTACCACTTTTTATTGTAAATATACAAGTTTTTTTTGCCATAAAAAACAGTAGTTTAACTAAACAATTTGCAAATTTACAATTTTGTTGTTTGATTTTCTACTTTGGAAAATTTACAACTTTTTTTTTAAGTTTACAATTTGTTTTGTAAATTTTAATTTTTTTTTTTGCAAATTTACAATTTTTTTGTAAATATACGTGTTTTTCAATAATTGTTTTGCGTTAAAATTGTAGTTTAACTAAATAATTTGGTAATCAACAATATATTTTCTTCATTTTCAATTTTTTCTTTGTAAAATAACAACCTTTTTCTGTAAGTTTACAATTTTGTTTTGTTAATTTACCAATTTTTTGTAAATTTCCAAAAAAAAATGTTCATCTCGAAGTTAACATTTTCCAAAAAAAATAGTAAATTTACATTTTCTTTTGTTAAATCAATTTACAAATTATTCACGTAACATTACGGGGATTCTTGCTAGTACAAATTTTACAAAACCTGCCCCGCAAAATCACGGGGATTTTATGTCATTTTACAAACTTTTTTTTGAGTGTAATGACTAAATCAACAAAAAAAAATTTGTTGATTTATGAAGTAATGAAATGAAGTAATGACCAATTGAGCTGAAGGAACGAAAAGACCGGAAATGAACGAACTACACTCAAAAAAAAAAGTTTGTAAAATTACAAGTAAAAGGTCTTGTAATTCTATTTTACTAATATTTTTGTCTTTTTACAAAAATTGTTGTATATCACTGCGTGACAAAACTAACCACTATTTTAGAAAACAAGAGGTACGACCATCATTTCAATATATTTCAGACATGCTGAATCAATTGGCGTACTCCGTTGTTCGATGTATGGTACAGTTTTCTTGTAAAATGTCATTAAAGATTGGCTGATTTTCAGCTGCTTTTTTAACAAAAAAAAATCCATAGCTAATGATTTTTAAATTTTATGGCATGGAAAACGAATATATAACTTTTAGCAATATTTCTAATATAAATTTGGTTTAAAGCTTTTCATCTTAAGCCCTTAAATTCGCGGATTTCTTCATTTTTTTAAGTTTTCGCGAAATTAACCGCTAAATTGGTCTCTGATAAAAAACTTGCATTTTGTGGATCATAAAGGCGTCCATGACACTACGAATAGTGGACAAAAAACATCTATGTTATATGGACCATCATGATGAAAATCGCGAAAAACCGTTTTTTTGTATATGGCAGCATCACTTTAGGAGATGATTTGAGGCTTCATCTTTTAGTATATAATGTAAGAACCTTAAACAATGAACTGACCCAAAATTTGTCCAAAAAAGTTTTCATTTGCAAAAGTTATCTTAACAAAAACTATAATTATTGTATCGCAAACACTGAAATAATAGTTTTTGTTAAGATAACTTTTGCAAATGAAAACTTTTTTGGCCGAATTTTTGGTCAGTTAGTTGTTTAAGGTTCCCACATTATATACTAAAAGATGGAACCTTAAATCATCTCGTAAAGTGATGCTGGCATATACAAAAAAAAACGGTTTTTCGCGATTTTCATCATGATGGTCCATATAACATAGGTGTTTTTTGTCCACTATTCGTATTGTTAGGGATGCATTTTTGATTCATTAAAAGCAAGTTTTTTATCAAAGACCAATTTGGCTGTTAATTTCGCGAAAACCTTAAAAAATGAAGAAATTCGCGAATTGAAGGGCTTAAATTGAAAAGCTTTAAACCAAATTTGCATAAGAAATGTTGCTACAAGTCATATCTTTGTTTTCCATGTCATAAAATTTATAAACTATTTACTTTGCAAATTTTTTTGTTAAAAAACTGGCTCGAAATCAGCAAATTTTTAACGACATTTTGCAAGAAAACTGTACCATACATCGAAAAACGGAGTACGCCATTCGAATCAGCATGTCCGAAATATATTGAAATGATGGTCGTAACTCTTGTTTATTTTTTAGTGTTCCGCAGTGTATTTAATAAAACGAAAACTACAGTTTGCATTGTAATTTTACTATTATATGTTGCTAAATTTATTTTACAAATTTTTTAGGTAAATTTACAAAAAAGTGAATTATTTTACAAATTAAAAAAATATTACAAGGCGTTTAGTTTTTTTACACAAGAAAACTGTAATTGTACAACAAAATTTTAGTTGATGTTATTTAGTCTTTCTACCAAAAATATGAGTTATTACAAATTTTTATACCCTCCACTCTGGTGATAGAGGGTATATGTATATAAGTTTGTCATTCCGTATGTATAGGGTTGCCATTTCCATTTTGAGAAAAAGAGGACGCCAACCTCAAAAAAGGAGGACATTTGACCCAAAAAAGAGGACATTTTTTTAAATAAATTAATTTAAAATAAGTAAACTATGCGACACAATATGCAAAAAAAATGCATTTTTATTAAGGAAACAATTTTCATTTCCACTAAAAAAATCACAAAAATACATAAAGAAAATCTTCCAATTTTATTTCAGAAAGTACCAATTATATTTCAAAAATTTTCAATTTTAAAAAATGTTTAACTATATTTCCAATTATATATGAGAAATATTAATTTTTAATTCAAAAATGTTTGGTTAATTTAAAAAAATGTCCAATTATAATTCAAAAATTTTAATTGTCAATTTTTTTAAATATCAGAATTTTCTATTTGTAATTCAAAATTTTCTAAATGGTTTTCAGAAAATTCCATTTGGATTTTACACATTTCCATTTCAAAATTTTCTCAATGATTTTAAGAAAACTACTTTTGAATTTAAATAAATTTAATTGGAATTTTAGATATTTCAATTGTATTTCAGAAATGTCTATTTTTATTTAAAAATTATCTAAATGTTCAAATTCTGATAAATTTTTATTAAAAAATAAAAATTGTTGTACTCGACCTTTAAAATATTATATTTTGAGTAGGTTTTTTTCTAGCTCGAGGTCATTATTTCCTTTACTAATTAAAACTATGATATTCTCATATAATAATTTTCAAGAAAATTATTTTTCTGTTTTAAATTTATTATGTTGGTAATTTTTGATGATCGTGACCTTACTACGATGGTACAATTTTCGTCTTCTAATTATGTGTATGTATTTTTATTTTAGTTTGATCATTAACGATTGTCATTAAAGACCCTTTGCTACTTGTAGTACAGGGTTTTTATTTTTTGCTAAATAATCTTGACAATGGGATTAGACAAATCCCGAAACACGTGTCGATTAAGTCTTGCTAAAAATGACCAACATAAATAAATTTAAAACAGAAAATTTTTTTCTTGAAAATTATTATATTACAAAGGAAAGTTTTATTAGATTTGATAACTATAATATTTATCATACAATCCATCCAAGCAATAATGCAAGGGGTGGAAGTGCAATTCTAATAAAATCGAATATAGATCATTACGAAGAGGAAAAAACTTGTAAAGAAGAATTTCAAGCCATAACCATAACAATACAATCAAATAACACATATACGTCAATAACATCGGTTTATACTATAAACTTTATAGTCCTCCAAAACACAAAATTAAATGTGAGCAATACTTAGAACTTATAAAAAAACATAAATATAAATTTATAATGGGCGGTGATTTTAACGCCAAGCATCTTGTTTGGGGATCAAGACTTACAACTACAAAAGGTAGAGAACTGTATAAAGCACTAGAAGCAACAGGTAGTGAATGCATTTCCACAGGTTCACCTACTTACTGGCCTACAGATCGATCTAAAATCCCAGATTTAATAGATTTCTTCATTACAAATAAAATCTCAAAACTTTCCTTAGATATTGAAGAAGGGTTTGATCTCAACTCTGATCATTCGCCGATATATCTGACATACTACTCCGGAGTTCGTGAAAAAACTACCCTAGTAAAAAAAAAAAAAAAGTTCATGACTAATTATATCCCAAATATGGCGGATACAATTACTTTAATAATTATCTACAGGTATATTTTATGATCTAGCGGGATAACCTTATATATAATGTGATACGTGAATTGGGTCTATATAATTATATCAGTTGGAGAAAACTGATACGATTAAATATAATTTAAAACCATTATGACTGATCATATATTGCTCCTTATAACTTCATATAAGTTGGATAACTTTGTATATAATCATATGCACTTTATATAATCTTATATACAAAAATATGTTCTTTATGTAGAACAATATCTAAACATATATATTTATGTCTTATAGTCTCAATTTATTTTTTATTGCATCAGTCCGGATCAAACTGATAAAACCAGATAGACCCATTTTACGTATCATATTATATATAAGACTATCTGTTCAGATCTTGTAGGATAACCGAGGATAATATTTGAAACAATTGTGTCCACCATATTTGGGATCTAATTTGTCACGGCTATATAAAACTCTTTTTTACTCGGGTATTCAAAATTTACTTACAAACAAGCACACTGACTGGCAGTATTATAAATTACTAATAAATGAGAAAGTTAATCTGTCATCTCAGATACTTAACTCAGAAGATCTAGAACGCGAAGCGCAGCAATTTTCTACGTTAGTTCAACAAACGGCTTGGAGTTGCACTCCTGAAGTAAAAAGATTTAAAAATCAAACACAGTACCCTCAACAAATACGAGACCTTATATCCAATAAGCGAAAGTTACGAAAGAAATGGCAGCAATCTAGGTGTCCACGTGACAAAACCATCCTAAATAATGCTACTCAGAGATTAAGAAGGCAAATACAAGAGTTTAAAAACGAAAACATCAACCATTACCTGTCAGAGTTAACGTACGACAACAAAACTGACTACTCTCTTTGGAAGGCAACAAAACAAATTAAAAGAACAACACTGCCAAACTCCAGCATCAGACAAAGAGATGGGGAGTGGGCCAAAACAAATCAACAAAAGGCTAATTTGTTTGCTGAGTACCTATCCACAGTTTTTACTGATGACATGGCAAACCATCATGAACTTGATGAGATAATAAACACCGATAGAGAAAGTATTTCAAATGTAACCGTAACGGAAGTTAAAAAAGAAATTAGGTCACTGAAAGCAAAAAAGGCACCTGGGTATGATTTAATAACAGGAGATCTGCTTAAACATCCACCTCATAGAGCAATTTCAAAACTCTCTACTATATTTAATGCAGCAATCAACCTGAAACATTTTCCATGCATTTGGAAAGCAGCTGAAATAATTATGATACACAAGCCAGGAAAAAAACCTGAAGAGGTTAGTTCTTATAGGCCGATCTCACTTTTGCCACTAATTGGTAAACTATTTGAGAAACTAATTTGTAAAAGATTAAAATCTATAATACAACTCAAAGGACTTATTCCCTATCATCAGTTCGGATTTCGTGAACAGCATTCTACAATTGAACAAATACACAGAATAACACATTCAATCGAAATATCTTTAGAACATAAAGAGATCTGTGCTGCTGTATTTCTAGATGTGGCTAAAGCTTTCGATGGCGTATGGCATGATGGATTACTTCATAAGCTAAATTTGCTCTTACCAGAATATGCTTTTAAAATCGTATTTAGAAGATAGATTTTTCCGTATTAAACAAGAGGATGCATATTCAAATATATATCCAATCAAATCAGGGGTACCACAGGGTAGCATATTAGGTCCCATTTTGTACCTATTATACACTTATGATTTGCCAGTAAACAGAAACTGTATTGTCGGTACTTTTGCCGACGACACAGCAATATTATCAACAGGACCAACTAATTTAATTGCAACACAAAAACTACAGTCAGCCCTTGAAGAGGTACAACGTTGGACAACAAAATGGGGCATAAAACTTAATAGCACTAAATCCATCCACATGAATTTTACAAATAAACAAATAAATTACATACCAATATACATTGATGATATTCAAATACCATTTGCTAACTCTGCCAAATATCTTGGCATGACATTAGATGCAAAACTCCGCTGGAAAGAGCACGTAAAAAAGAAAAAAATAGAACTAGAATTAAAGTATAAAAAAATGAGTTGGATTTTGGGTGTAAAATCCAAACTCTCCATACACAATAAATTAATGCTCTACAAACAGCTTATTAAACCAGTATGGACTTATGGAAGTCAGATCTGGGGATGCGCAAAAAATGACACCATTCATATTATACAAAGATTTCAAAATAAGGTTCTCGGAACATCGTTAATGCCCCCTGGTACGTGAGAAATGCTGATATACATAGGGACTTGAAAATAAGTACTGTTAAAGAAGAAATAAGACGTAATGCGGAAGCTCATAGGCTTAGATTACAAAACCATAATAATATAGCAATCCCCGAGTTATTGAATACTTTAGGAGTAAAAAGAAGACTTAATCGTTACAAACCTCATGACCTCATTGGTCGATTCAACCCAGCTTAAGTTTTAAAATGAAACTTTAAATGCTGCTCAACTTAATAACAAAAAGATATCCCAATATAAATAAACTACTAGTTAGCCTATATAGACTAGTCGTAGTATTAGCTTAATCTGTATCAATAAAAGTTTAATTAAAGAAAAAAAAAAAAATTATTATATGAGATTATCATAGTTTTAATGACCTCGAGCTAGAAAAAAACTTACTCAAAATATAATTATCTAAATGCTTTTAAAAAAATTTTATTTGTATATCAAAATTTTCTGCAAAGCATTTAAAAAAATTTGAATAGAAATAGAAATTTTTGAAATATATTTAATTGGAATTTTCTGAAAAGCATTTAGACATTTTTGAAATATAAATGGACATTTTTTAAATTTAATTGGAAATTTCTGAAACGGATTTTTCTGAAAAGCATTTAGAAATTTTCAAAATACAACTGGAAACTTTTGAAATACAATTGGAAATTTCTGAAATACAAATGGAATTTTTGGAAATTCAAAGAAATTTTCTTAAAATTATTATTTTTTTTTTTAAATTTGTAATGGAAATTTTTGATATACAAATCTTTTTTCGGAAAGCAAACTTTAAGACACACAACAGCTGATAAGAATTGATGCTAACGTAGTTATTTTCGCACTACCTAGAGAGCATTTGTACTCGAAATATAATTAATTTGAAGCGATTTTTTTTTAATTTTTGTGCGTTTTGTTCTCAAAAAGTTGACATTACTGCTGATAAGCGAAAATATGGCGATGAAAATAATTCAAAAGTTTAAAAGTAATAAAAAAATGTTATCGGGTAAAGTGCAAAAAGTAGGACAACCCCGGACACTTTCTAAAAAAGAAGTAGGACTGCCCCGGACGCCCTAAAAAAGAGGACGGTGTCCGGGAAAAAGAGGACGGATGGCAACCCTACGTATGTAACACATTGAAATATTGGTTTAGGACCCCATAAAGTATATATATTCATGATCCTTGATCGATTTTAAGTCGATCTAGCGATGTCCGTCTGTCTGTCTGTCCGTCTGTCTGTCTGTTGAAATCACGTTTTTGGCAATACTCCGAAACCGATTTAAACGCTTGGAGTACCAAAAGTTGCGTAATTTTGCCAGGCAAAAACTGATGTATTTTTTTTTTAAATCGGTTAAGTATTTTAAAAGTTATGAGTGAATTACTGAAAAAACTCTTATTGTTAGTGGTTTTCAACATAACCCTAAATTAACTCATATTTTGTGTGATACATAAGAAAGAAACGGAAATGAAAAAAAAAAACTGAGAAAAAGGAAAAAAATCTTTAAAAAAAAGGTTTAAAATATGTAAAACAATATCTAAATTTAATTTAAAAAAGTTCTTTAAGAAAAAAGTTCTTTAAGAAATAATAAAATAAATATCTTAATAAGTTCTCATTGAGAGATGTTTTTTGTGCATATCATGAGTGTGTGTAAGGGGGTAAAAAGGGTAAAAAACTGTACATTTGGTACTTTTTAAATCTCGTGATACAACGATCATAGAGGCTTGAAATTTGGACTGTATGTTCACCTCCCGGAATACAGATCCATTAAGGCTGGATTTTTGCCAGTGTTGATTCTAAAAAAAAGGGTAAAAAACTGTACTTTTGGTGCTTTTTATATCTCCCGAAATAATGGTCATAGAAACTTGAAAATTGGACAGTATGTTCACATCCTGGAATATAGATCCAGTACGGCTGGACTATTGCCAATGTTGATTCTAAGGGGGTAAAAAGGGTAAAAATCTGTACTTTTGGTACCTTTTATATTTCCTTAAAAAAAATGTCACATAGACTTGAAATTTGGACTGTATGTTCACCTCCCGGAATATAGATCCCATAAGGCTGGGTTTTTGCCAATGATGATTCTAGTAGGGAAAAAAGGGTAAAAATGTGTACTTTTGTTACATTTAATATATCCTTAAATAATGGAACTAGAAAATTGAAATTTGCAATGTCGGTTCACCTTCCGGAAAAAAGATTCACTAAGGCTCGGGTTTTGCCAATGTTGATTCTACGTGGGTAAAATGGGTAAAAAAGAACTTTTGGTACTTTTTTTTATTTACTGAAATAATGGTTATTCAAACTTGAAATTTAGAATGTAGGATCCTTTAGTGAAATAAAACATTCTGGAACAAGTACTTTCTGAAAATTCTGTACCGTTTTCAAAAAGTACCTTTTATAAAAAGTACCTTTTATAAAAAGTACCTTTTATAAAAAGTACCTTTTATAAAAAGTACCTTTTATAAAAAGTATCTTTTATAAAAAGTACCTTTAATAAAAAGTACCTTATATAAAAAGTACCTTTTATAAAAAGTACCTTTCATAAAAAGTACCTTTTATAAAAAGTACCTTTTATAAAAGGTACTTTTTATAAAAAAAAAGTACCTTTTATAAAATTACTTTTTATAAAAAGTACCATTTATAAAAGTACCTTTTATAATAAGTACCTTTTCTAAAAAGTACCCTTTATAAAAAGTACTTTTTATAAAAAGTACTTTTTATAAAAAGTACCTTTTAAAAAAGGTAACTTTTATAAAAAGTACCTTTTTATAAAAAGTACTTTTCATGTACCTCTCATAAAAAGTACCTTCTATAAAAAGTACCTTTTATAAAAAGTACCTTTTATAAAAAGTACCTTTTATAAAAAGTACCTTTTATAAAAAGTACCTTTTATAAAAAGTATTTTTTATAAAAATACCTTTTATAAAAAGTACCTTTTATAAAAAGTACCTTTTATAAAAAGTACTTTTTGCAAAAAGTACCTTTTATAAAAAGTACCTTTCATTAAAAGTGCCTTTTATAAAAAGTACCTTTTATTAAAAGTACCGAAAGTACACTTTTTGGTACTTTTTTATTTCCTGAGGTATAAATAAAACAAACTTTTTTGTTTTTTAAATCATTACATTGGCGGAGGGTATTTAAAGATTCGGCACAGCCGAATATAGCTTTCTTAATTGTTTTTTTTAAGATCGTTTACAAGGTTTTCAGTTTGAAATGTATGTATTGAAAAGTACAAAATTCCAATGTAATTTTACAAAACTTATTTTATTACTAGAATTAATGTTGTTTTACAAAAAAAAATAATTATTCAAAAATAGGACACGCAAAAATTTTCTAAGTTCAGATTTTTTTTTGCGTTTTGGAGTGAAAAATTTTGCTACAAATAATTTTTTATAAATAAAAAATTTCATAAAAAAATTTTTGGAAATTTTTTAAGTTCCGGACACAAACATTTTTCCACTAATTGTAAGCTTTAGCAAAAAAATTTGATTTTTACACCATTTTTTGGTAATTTGCGTTAAGTAAAATACTACAATTTTATGTGTTTCTACTATAACTGTTCTAGTTTTTTTTTTGGTATTTTTACCATTTTTGGTAATTTTACCATATTTTTTTTTTAAATTTGGCACCTAAAATGTTAATAAAAAGCTGCCAATTATGAAAAATTATGTTTTTCTTATTTCAACAGGTACTTAAACATCCAATCTACAATATCCAAAAAAAAATTTCCGATTTTTTAAAAATACTTGCGAAAATTCAAAAAAAAAATTTTATTAAAAATTAAAAATTCAAATTTTTTTTTATTTTTTGACAAATTTTTCCTGAAAATATAAGAAATTTCTTGTGTAGCCTCCTTCGCAATTCTCATATTGTTCTACTTAAGAAAAACGAAATGTCGAAAAAAATAAAAAAGTGCAGTTTTATACATTAAAAAATTTTTTAAAAGTGTTCAAGTGAAAAAAAATCATTTCAGGTTGTTGAAGTGCTACTCCAGCTGCCGAAGAAGGAAAAAGATGCACCAATAAAAAAACCTTTAAATTTGCAAAACAGATATGTAAATAAACCAAATTTTTTGTAAATTTACAAAACAAATATGAAAATTTACTTACGAAAAAAGCTGTAATTTTACAAAAATGAAGTAGAAAATACAAAAACAATATTGTAAATTTACAAATTTTTTGGTTAAACTACTGTTTTTACGGCAAAAAAATAAGAAAAAATGGTATATATACAATAAAAATTGTAAATTTACCACTTTTTATTGTAAAAATACAAGTTTTTTGCCATAAAAAACAGTAGTTTAATTAAACAATTTGTAAATTTAATTTTTTTTTTTTTTTGCAAATTTACAATTTTATTGTAAATTTACGTGTTTTTCAATATTTTTTGCGGTAAAAACAGTAGTTTAACCAAATAATTTGTTAATCTACAATTTATTTTTTGGAAAATAACAACCTTTTTCTGTAAGTTTACAATTTTGTTGTGTAAATTTACCAAATTTTTTGTAAATTTACAAAAAAAATGTTCACCTTGAAGTTAATATTTCACAAAAAAAAATTGTAAATTTACATTTTCTTTTGTTAAACCAATTTACAAATTATCCCCGTAACATTACGGGGATTCTTGCTAGTACATATTTTACAAAACCTGCCCCGTAAAATCACGGGGATTTTATGTCATTTTACAAACTTTTTTTTTGAGTGTAAGAGTTAATAAACAACGATTTGAAACAGGTAATGGTACACTCAAAAAAAAAAGTTTGTAAAATGACATAAAATCCCCGTGATTTTACGGGGCAGGTTTTGTAAAATATGTACTAGCAAGAATCCCCATAATGTTACGGGGATAATTTGTA
>CAWUER010000634.1:0-41276 GCA_963921195.1 Pegoplata infirma
GGAAATTTCTAACAACACACACTCACGAGCATATTTTATCTACTTACACTCACTAACAATCACGTGAGTAAATTTAATACAAAATTACTTTTTCACTACTCGTAACACCTTATATGTTATCTTCTGGTATGCTATATTATTTCATTTCTCGTAACCTATAAAATATCATATATCTTACACCTTACTCGTATTCTTCGTTATAAATTTATGACTTACTAGCTGTTTCGCACCCGGCGTTGCCCGGGTTGAAAAAAATATTATATAATGAATAACAGTTTGTAATGCCCTATGGATGCATTCTCGGTTAGCACTCCATCTGGTGAAAATTTCAATTTCGCATTACTTTACACCACCTCTGTCCGATCGCTCGCTGATATGACCCTTTATTCCCGCCTTGTTTAGTACTCGACGTTTAAGCGTGATAAACGAATAGGCAGAAATATATTTCAATATATTATAAATGGGTGTGGAAATTTACGTCCCTTTGTTCGATCGCACACTGATATGGGCCCGCATCTGTTAGTCATTTATTAAAAATTGGCTCAGCCGTTTTTGCGTGATTGCGGAACTGGCAAAAATACACGCCTTTGCCCAATCACGCGCTAATATGGCATATTGTTCCCGCCTCGGTTAGTAAGTACTATATGTGTTGAAATTTTGTTAAAATCAGTTAAGGCGATTAAGCGTAATTACGGAACAGACAGAAAATAACTTTCAGTGTGGTGCAAAGGGGCGTGACAACTTACGCCCCGTGGTCTGAACACGCCCTATTATGGTTTATTATTCCCGTTTCGAAAGTACTATATGTGGTGAAAAATCCATTAAAATTGGTTAAGCCGTTTAAGCTTGATTGTGGGACAGGCAGAAATAACTTTCAATGTAATACAAAATAGCGTGGGTCCCCTTTGTCAAACCACACTCTTTTGTGGCCTATAGTTCCTGCCTCGGTTAGTACAATATGCTGTGGAAATTTCTTCAAAATCAGTTAAGCCGAATAAGCGTGATTGCGAAAAAGGCAGAAAGGAGGTGCAATAAATTTAACAGGGCGTGTTATTTTATGCCCCTTTGTCCGATCGCTCATTTTATGTTCTATAGTTCCCGCCTCGTTTAGTACTATCTGTGACGAAAATTTCATCTTAATTGATTCAGCCGTTGATGCGTAATTGCGGAACTAACAGAAACAACTTTTAGTATAGTACAAAAGAGCGATGTAACTAATGCCTCTTTGTCCAAACGCGCTTTATTATGGCAGTCAAAAATAATTTGAAATTAATACAAAGAGCGGCATTTTAAAACGCGTTTGCCCAATAACGTGCTGATATGGCATATTGTTTCCGCTTCGGTTAGTACTATCTGTGTTGAAAATTGCAATAAAATCTGTTCAGACGTTTAAGAGTAATTACGGAACTGGCAGAAATAACTTTCAATTTAATACAAAGGGGCGTGGACTTTTACGCCCATCCGTCAGAGCGCCCTCCTATTATAACCTATAGTGCCCGTCTGGGTTAGTACTATGTGTGGTGAAATTTTCATTAAAATCGGTTCAGACGTTTAAGCGTAATTACGGAACAGATAGAAATACCTTTCAATGAAGTACAAAGGGGCGTGGCACTTTCGCCTCTTTGTGTGATCGCCGCCCTATTATGAACTATATTTCCCGCTTGGATTAGTAGTATGTGGTGAAAATTTTTTTAAAATCGGTTCAGCCGTTTAAGTGTAATTGCTGAAAAGGCAGAAATAATGTTCAATATAATACAAAGGGGCGTGGAATTTTACGCCCACTTGGCAGATCGGTCTCTCTTATGGCCTATAGTTCCCGTCTCGGTTAGTACTATCTGTGGTGAAGATTTAATGTAAATCGGTACAGACAGACAGAAAAACCAAAGAATGCCACGCCCCTTTGTAAGGATCATATATTTACAAAAAGTGGGTGTAAAAAGAGGCGTGGCTTCCAATCAAGATGCGGGATGGCATATATTTCCTTGCAAAAACGCCCTATTAGTATGCCAAATTGCATGTTTATCGGTAACAAACATCCAAATATAGTACAACAACCAAATATATTGAAAAATCGGAAATTCACAAAAAGTGGGCGTAAAAGGAGGCAGGGCATCCAATCGAGATGCCATTGGTGCCAGTTTTCATTCCAGGAAACGTACTATCTACATGCCAAATTTCATTTGAATCGGTTCAGTAGTTTTTTTCTGAAAGCGACACAAACAAACAAACAAACAAACTAACATGTCATTTTTATATATATATAAGGATATATAAGGATAAGGATAATTCAAGAAAGATATTTTAAATATATAAAGTGGAATGTTAAAGAAAACAAACAACCAATATATTGTAAAATGTCGAATTTATAAAAAAGGTGGGCGTAAAGCCACTATTGCATTCCAGAAAACTCACTGTATGCCAAATTCCTTTTGAATTCGTTACATCGTTTTGGCGTGAAAACGGCATAAACTAACAAAAAGTGGGCTTAAAAAAGGCGGGGCATCGAATCCGAATGCGGTAAGGCCTATATTCACTTCCACAAAAATTGCTATATGTATCCCATGTGAATTGGTAACAATCAACCAAATATTGTAACAAACAGGCAAATGTATTGAAAAGCCTTGAATTTACAAAAGTGGGCGTAAAAGAGGCGTGGCTTCCAATCAAGATGCGGGATGGCAAATTTCATGGTAATCGGTAAGAAACATTCAAATATAGTAACAAACATCCAAATACAGTAACAAACATCCAAATATATTAAAAAATCTGAAATTCACAAAAAGTGGGCGTAAAAGGGGGCGGGGCATCCAATCAAGATGCCATTGGTCGCATTTTTTATTCCAGAAAATTCTCTATCTACATGCCAAATTTCATTTGAATCGGTTCAGTAGTTTTTTTCTGAAAGCGACACAAACAAACAAACATACAAACAAACAAACTAACATGTCATTTTTATATATATATAAGGATTTTATACCTTACTGGTATTCTATGTGATAATGTACATGCATTACTTTGAGTCTCATCGCCTGTTAAAATCATCAATGCTGCAATGTATAAAATAAGAGATCCTATACCATATTTTATACCTTATTTGGTAAGTTAAGTTTTGCTGGGTAACTTGCTAAAAAACAAAACAAACATTAAAAAAAATCGAAAAAAAATTTTTGGTAAAAAAAAAATTCGACGAAAATATTTTTTTTTTAATTACCCAGCAAAACTTAGATTACCAAATAAGGTATAAAATAAGGTATAGGATCTCTTATTTTATACATTGCAGCATTGATGATTTTAACAGGCGATGAGACTCAAAGTAATGCATTTACATTATCACAAAGAATACCAGTAAGGTATAAAATAAGTCATAAATTTATAACGCAGAATACGAGTAAGGTGTAAAATATATGATATTTTATAGGTTACGAGAAATGAAATAATATAGCATACCAGAAGATAATATATAAGGTGTTACGAGTAGTGAAAAAGTAATTTTGTATTAAATTTACTCACGTGATTGTAAGTGAGTGTAAGTAGATAAAATATGCTCGTGAGTGTGTGTCGTTAGAAATTTCCTGTCGTGAGCCCATCTCTAGTTTAAACTTATGCATTTTTTTTATAAAATAATTATTTTTAATGTTATTGTAATGCATTATGCATCCAATTATAAATAATGCAAATATAAGTCATCCATGATTTAATGTTTAGAAATAATAAATATGAAATACATTTTTTCCAATAATCATGCATTACGTAGCAAATTATTAGTAATGCATTATTTTTCACTTGAAAATAATACGTTGTGGAACAAATGTTTGGTAAGACATCCTAAAATAATGCTACAAATAAGGTATATACATTACCTGGTAATGTGTTATATAATCACTACCCATTACCAAAGTTTTGCTGGGTATGTTTGTACTTGTTTAAATACCATTCGGTGATCAATTCTGTTCACATGTGTTAACCAGCAGCCGAATGAAGGCATTTTGTGTTTTTAGGTTATGTTGAATGTACCACAATTTTCGAGTAGTTCCTACATTTTTGTTCATAACTTTTGAACCGCTGAACCGATTTCGCTCAAATGCAATACCAAACAGCTTAGTTCGTTTTGGTATTGGTATACTTTGGCCTTGATCACCATATCAGATATCTTGAGAAAAAGTTGCGTGATGCCGTTCTAGCGGAAATTTGTTGGTGGAACAAAAATATATTTGAAGCGAAGAAGAATTTGGTGGGGAAAACACCTAAGCTTTCTTTTGCGTCAAAAAAGGGCTTCGATTTGACAAAAAAGTCAAACAAGTTTTGGATTTAAGAAAAAAAATCAAACTATTTTTTATTTTTTTATTTTTTATAATTTTTTTCGCAAGATTGAAGAAATAGCTATCTAAACTGTTTGGGACACATTTTGCTAAATATAATTTGTAAGAAACTATATAGATGAGAATAAGCACCTCTTTGGCCAAAATGTCAAATTTCGACCCCCTCTAACTCAGAGAGTCATTGAAAGATCTCGTTGACAAATAGTGTCTGCACTGCTATCTAATAGGATAGTAGATCGGGATCAAAAGTTGTGTCAGTTGACACGAAAACCCCCATATATATTATTGATCAGTGATCGATTTTAAGACATTCTAGCGATGCCTGTCAGTCTGTGGAAATGGTGATCACGGCCAAAGTATTAAACAGATATAACTAAGACTTAGCATATTTACTTGTTTTTGCCCTAAGTAGTTTGCTATTGCATTTGAGCGAAATCGGTTCAGCGGTTCAAAAGTTATGAACGAAAATATAAAAATACCTCGAAAATTGTATGTACCGAATGGTATCACCGCTCAACAAATCGAAGGTTTTTGGCTCCGGTTTGAAGTTTGATATAAAATTTTTAAAGATTTTGACTCGCTGATTCCAAATTCGTGCTCCAAATTTTTCCATCACGTCTAGAATTTTAATTATTCGCGGTTGAAAATGCGAAAAAACGCGATTTTTGCCTTTTTTGAAAGCCTGTACAGCAGCCGCTGGGTGGAATAACAATCAGGTATAAAGCGTGAGAGTAGAATTGAACTATGATCTCAAAAATATGATCAAAAAAATTTCAAGTTGTTGCACTATTATTGGCCAAACATGCATTTTAAAAAAACACTGTCAAAAAAATTAGAAAAAGCACCATTTTTAAAAGGCTCTAATACAATAACCAGATGATCAATCTTTACTGTGATGAGCTCAAAATTTAGGCAAAAGTTCATTCTTTCTTATAGACTTTTAAACCCATTAAATATATCTTCCGGTGTATGCGAAAAATAACACAGAAATCTTAAATTTGTAAAATATTTATTTTTTTTAGTTTTTCTTTGAAAAATATCGAAAAAACTAAGGTATCTATCTACCTTACCTTTTTTACAAAAATGGTAATTTTAACAGTATCATTTTAAAACGCAAGTAAAGCCCAACCAAACGTAATAATTTGAAAAAAATTGTGTTCTATGTTGGAGACCATAGACAAATTATACTTTTGCGCTTTATACCAGATTCGTATTCCACTGAATGGCTGCTGTGCAGGCTTTCAAATAATGCAAAAATCGTCATTTTTCGCATTTTCAACCGTGAATAACTAAAAATCTGGACGTGATGGGAAAATTTGGAGAACAGATTTGGAATCAGGAGATCAAAGTCTACTAAAATTGATCATCAGAATTCAAACCGGAAAATGAGTGTTGAGCGGTGTATTTTAACAAGTACAAACATATTTAGAAAAAAAACATTTTCGTCGAATTTTTTTTTATCAAAAATATTTTTTTCGCGGATTTTTTTTTAAATTCTTTTTTGTTTTTTTTTGCAAATAAACTTTTTTACATCGTGGAGGGTATTAATACATTCGACAAAGTCGAATTTAACTTTGTTACATGTTTTTTTTTTTATATTTCGGTCCAAAAAAAATATAAAAAAAAAAAATTAATACTTTAAAATTTTTAAGCATTTTCTATATGCTGGGCGAACTTTCTGTCTTAGACGTGCCCTAGTAAAATTTGATGCAGAAAATATTTGTAAAACATTTTCACCCTCTAACTGCCTTTTTTATAGACTTTTTTGTATTTCTTTTAAAAAAGGACAAAAATTACCCTTTAAAACGGGAGCTAGAGGGTTAATTTGGTCAAAGAAAAGAATCATCATAAAATTTTATAAAACACATCAGAACATCATTTTTAGCTCAAAAGAATATTTGCACTGTTTTTTGTCGATATTTTTTAACAGTGCTTTGGTAAAAAAATAACAAACATTGATTATTTATACTTGACCCTTTTTAAGCACTTTGCACATGTCGCACAAACTTTGAACATTTGACAGCCCCTGGTGAAATTTTATGAGGAAAATATTTGTAGAACATTTTAACCCTCTAAATGGACGTTTTATTTGACTTCTGTGTTTAGTTTTTGAAAAAGGACTAAAATGACCCCTTAAAATGGCAGTTAGAGGATTAAAATGTTCTAAGAAAAGAACCGCCATAAAATTTCACTGAAGACATCAAATCATATTTTGAAGCTCAGATGTGTTCTTATTATAGTATTTTTGACGTTTTCCAAACGCCTTTGATAAAAAAATAAAAACTTCAGTGGGCTATAAAAAAGAAATCCGAACTGACTTTGCAAAACCCTTTGGTGATTTTGTCCATTTGATCGTCTACTTTCATATGGCGTTGAAGCCATTGAGGCTCATTTTTCTTGTTGCACAGTGTAATTTGTCTACAGAAAATTTATTTCGGAACAGTCAAGTTTTGTCAAAAAATTTCGACATTTTTTTAAAAAAATGTCAGTTTCTTTTTTTCCTTAACCCTTCCAAAGAGGTTGAGACAAACTTTTATTCAAAATTAATTTGAGTCAAATTAAGCCATATAAGCCCATGGCGTCCTTCGAAGGTCGAAGGGCGAAGGGCGAAGGCGGAAATGATCAGATTAGGCTCAAATTAATTTTAAATGAAAGCTTGTCTCAAGCTACATGAAAGGTTCAAGGGAAAGAAATTTTTAGATTTTTTTAATTCTTGAACGTCGGAAAAACCCTGCAATTTTTTACAAATTTAAAATAGCGATATCTCGAAAACTATTCCACTGATTTTAAATTTTTTTTGATATTCACAATCAAAGCATACTAATTAATAAATATGATGTGTCGCAACACATATTTGTTATTTTTCTTATTTAATGCGATTGGCCCAGACTTTCCAAATCGGTAGAAAAAATGTTTTGCTAAACAAAAAAACTGCCACTCTAATGTATGCTATTATAAAATTTATGAAATTATTTGCCGCTCAAAACAAAATGTAGACTAACACCTCCTCCATCCACTGTTCTTTTCAAGAAATCTTTAAGTACATTTATAATTTATGTAGACATTTTCCATTATAATTTTATTAAAAAGAAAACCAAACATAATTTACCTTTAAACACATATAAAGAAATTTATGTGTGTTAGTAGCAACATTATACACACATAGTTTTTTTAAATACTTAATTTCATAACGCATTATATAAATACTTATGTTGTTGTATACCCTATATAGAATGGTAGAGGGTAATTTTATCATTTCGTTTGTAACACTTTGAAATAAAAGTCGAGGACTTCATAAAGTACACTCAGAAAATTATGTTAGTTACTACATGTTAGTTGTTTGTATATTTTACAGTAGTAAGTTGTTTTCAACTACAAAGTCAGTTGTTTTTGTATGAAAAATATGAAACAACTATTTCTGTTAGTTATTTTAAGTAGTTTTTTTGAATAACTAACAAAAAAGTACTGTGATGTAGTAACAGTTATTTAAAGTAGTTAATTTTATTTTTTTATCTCTGAAAAATTTTCAAAGTTTTTTTCCAAAAAATAAAAATAAATTTTCGTTTTTTTTTATTTTCCACAACTTTTTTTTTTAAAAAAAAAAAATGAAAAAATTTGGTCTTCAAATTTTTTTCTGAAAAATTTTTTGGAAAAAAAAAATATTTATTGATTATTTTATTTTTACTACATTTTAGTTGTTTTGACTACAAATGTAAGTAGTTTTTACTACATAAGTCAGTTGTTTTTTGTCAGTTAAAATAACTAACATTGTTAGTTAATTTAACTGAAAAAGTAGTTGACCCCAAAACAACTTACAAAGTAGTTATTTTAACTGACATTTTCAGTTGATTTTACTAACATAATTTTTTGAGTGTATAAAAATTATGTTACCCGATCGATTTTAAGTCAATCTGGTGATGTCCTTCCGTCTTTTCGTCTGTTTGTCTGTTGAAATCACGCTAACACTCGAAAGGCCACTTGGAGGCTGCTGATGCTTAACATGTATATTTTAGATTTTCTTAATCAGGTTGGTATTGAATTTCAGCGAAATCGGTCGAGTGGTTAAGAAGTTATGAGTAAAACTGTAAAATTTGGATGAGTTTTTTTTTGCGAATTTACATGTTCAAAACATGCTTAACGAGCTTTGATCGACATTAGTAAGCCAAAAAAATATTTTACATAGTACTTTTATCAGTCAATAAATTTTTAACACACAAAAAAACAAATGAAAAAAATTTTTGGCTCCAAATTATTAAAAAAAAAATTTACAGAAAATTAATTTTTTTTAGTCAAAATTTTAATAAAAATTTTTTAACGTCAAACAAATACAATCACTAAAAAGTGTTTGAGCACTTAAGTTAATTTGTAAACATTCAAACTTTTTTGGTTACTGTGTAGGGTATTCATAGATCCACCCAAGTCGAATTTAACTTTTTTAAATTGTTTCTTCTTCTTTTGGAGTTACGCATTTATACTTAAGAAAAATATACGTTAAATTACAGCTTTGTGCTATTGTAAATTTTCTATCTTAACTTCCGTTTCCTGTATGGAATACATTTCACACAACACATTTACAAATTCTTAATACACACACAAACAAAACTGGAGATAATAATATATAGGGAAGAATACATACTCGTAGCAAAAACATATTATGTGTTCCTTAAAGTTATACATACGAGAAAAAAAAAACATTAAAGTTAGATGAAATATATGGGGCATTCCATGTGAAATCGGAAACTTTGAAAAAAAATTTTTTTAGATTTTCCCAATTTGTTTACAGTTTTTAGTACCCTTCGAAAACTCCTTCGTGGTAAATTTTCAGATTTTTTTGATGACCCGTTCAAAAGATATCGAATTTTTAAAAATTGGTAGTTTGTTCCTTTACTCAAACTTCTTTTAATCATAACTTCTTCAATAATGGTCCAAATTTAAATTTTTTTTTTTTCAAAATTTTTGTTTTTTTACGTACTTTCTAAAAAAATAATACCAAAAATTTCTTAAAAGCGCTCTAGTATCCGAGTTTTAAAATTTAAATCTCATTTTTGAAAATGTTTGTACTCTTCGATTTTTTTGAAATTTTTTTGTGTAAAACTTCCATCAATTCTACAAATTTTTTACCCAGGAAGATCGTGGGATAAAGATTATTACTATTTTTTTAAATTTTTTTAAAAATTTTTATTGTAATTTTTCAATCTTAAAGAGGGGACCTTTATAAGAAGGACCCCCATTAATTTTGACGTCTTAACATTTCTTTGGAACAAACTAATACCCTATCTCCAATTTCTAAGGGGGCTCCCACACAAAACGACATTTTTTAAAATTTGTTCCAACCGCTCTAACTGCCCTAATAGTGCCCTTAGAGCAACAAAATGTATGACCGACCCACAATATTTTTTTAGTCCAAACATTTTCTCTGAACACACCTACCATCTATCTTTAACTGTTAAGGCGGTCCCCATACATTTTTTTTTATTTTTTGTAAGCCTACTTAGGGAGTTGAGATAGGGCGTAAGTATGTTTTGAAAAAATGTTACAGGGTAAAAATAAATGGGGGTCGGTCTTACTAATGACCCCTCTCGGACGCACCATTGGACCGGTACACAGAAAAAAATATCGTGAAATCACAAGTAACAAAACAAATTGTTAGCAACTAATTTCCAGTTCAACAACGTTGTTAATTGTATCAACAATGTATATAGTTAATGTGACAAAAATCCAATTTAATTTCCAATTAAATGCATCAATTAAAATCATTGTTGAAAAACGCACAAAATGCTCATTGATAACACAGACACCTTATAAATTCATTTAATGAAACTCAAATTTATGTGACGATAGCTCGGTGGTAGTGTGCTAGACTCAAATCATGAACATTGCGGGTTCGCTGCCAGCTGGCGGAAACATTTTTTTATTTTTATTTATTTTTATTTTAAATTATTTTTGTTTTGCTAGTCTGCAACATCTTTTATACGCGTTAAGACAAGTAAAAAATATATGAGAAATAGCACGGTGGTAGTGTGCTAGACTCGTACCACGTTCGTTGCCGGTTCGATTCCAGCTGCCGCTAGATGTTTATTTTTTTTTTTTGTTTTTTATATTTTTTTTTAAATAAAATGACATTAAAACCGGTTTATTTCCTTTAATATACGCGTATAGTCAACTACAAATATATACAAGAAATAGCACGGTGGTAGTGTGCTAGATCATTTTCGTTCCGGGTTCGATTCCAGCTACCGGCTAATGTTTTTTTTTTTTTTAATTTTTTAGATTTTTTTTTTATAAAATGAATTTTTTAAAAGTTACAAAAGTCAATGTTGTATTGACAAAATCCAATGTAGGCTCAGTTTCAATTAAATGTTTAATTGTATTAACAATGAAATTAATTGTATTGACAATTTTTTTCTTTCTGTGTAGAAGCTGATTAAATAAAACAAATTTACAAAAAATAAAAAAAGTTGTATGGGGACCGCCTTAACAGTTAAAGATAGAGGGTAGGTGTGTTCAGAGAAAATGTTTGGACTAAAAAAGTATTGTGGGTCGGTCATGCATTTTGTTGCTCTAAGGGCACTATTAAGGCAGTTAGAGCGGTTGGAACAAATTTTAAAAGTGTCGTTTTGTGTGGGAGCCCCCTTAGAAATTGGAGATAGGGTATTAGTTTGTTCCAAAGAAATGTTAAGACGTAAAAATTAATGGGGGTCGGTCTTATAAAGGACCCCTCTATGACGCACCATTGGAGCAGTAGAAATGATTTTAAGATTGGAAAATTACAATAAAATTTTTTCAAAAAATTTTAAAAAATAGTAATAATCGTTATCCCACGATCCTCCTGGGCAAAAAATTTGTAGAATTGATAGAAGTTTTACACAAAAAAATTTAAAAAAAATCGAAGAGTACAAACATTTTCAAAAATGAGATTTAAATTTTAAAACTTAAAAATCGCATACTAGAGCGCTTTTAAGATATTTTTGGGATTTTTTTTAGAAAGTACTTACGTAAAAAAACAAAAATTTTGAAAAAAAAAATTTTAAATTTGGACCATTATTGAAGAAGTTATGATTAAAAGAAGTTTGAGTAAAGGAACAAACTACCAATTTTTAAAAATTTTATATCTTTTGAACGGGTCATCAAAAAAATCTGAAAACTTACCACGAAGGAGTTTTCGAAGGGTACTAAAAACTGTTAATAAATTGGGAAAATATAAAAAAAACATTTTTCAAAGTGTCCGATTTCACATGGAATGCCCCATATATTTTTAGATAAAATTAAAGATAAAAATTTTTCTATATAAAAAATATCTTAGAATCTGAGAATTTTTCTATATAAAAAATATCTCAAAATCTGAGAATTTTTCTAAATAAATAATATCTCGGAATCTAAAACTTTTTCTATAGAAAAAAATATCTCAGAATCAGAGAATTTTTCTATAGAAAAAATTTCTATAGAAAAAATATCTCAGAATCTGAAAAATTTTCGATAGAAAAAATATCTCAGAATCTGAGAATTTTTCTTTAGAGAAAAAATATTTCGGAATCTGATAAATTTTCTATAGACAAAATATCTTAAATTCTGAGAATTTTTCTATAGAAAAAATACCTCAGAGTCTTAGAATTTTTCTATAGAAACAATATCTCAGAATCTGAGAATTTTTCTGTAGAAAAAATATTTCAGAATCTGTAAATTTTTTTATAGAAAAAATATCTCAGAATCTGAGAATTTTTCTGTAGAAATCATATCTCAGAATCTGAGAATCTTTCTATAGAAAAAACATCGCAGAATCTGATAATTTTTCTTTAGAAAAAAATATCTCAGAATCTGACAATTTTTCTATAAAAAAATAATTCAGAATCTGCGAATTTTTTATAGAAAAAAGGTCTCAGAATCTTAGAATAGAAAAATATCTCATAACCTCAGAATTTTTCTACAGGAAAAATATCTCAGAATTTGAGAATTTCTTTATAGGAAAAATATCTCAGAATCTGAGAATTTTTCTATAGAAAAAAATATCAGACAATCTGAGAATTTTATATAGAAAAAATATCTCAGAATCTGAGAATTTTTCTATAGAATAAATATCTCAGATTTTGAGAAATTTTTTCTATAGAAAAATTCTTAAATTAAAAGATATTTTTTCTATAAAAAAATTCTTAGATTTTGAGATATTTTTTTATAGAAAAATTCTCAAATTCTGAGATATTTTTTGTCTATAGAAAAGTTCTCAGATTCAAAGATATTTTGATATAGAAAAATCTCAGACACTGATATTTTTCTATTTTTTCTATAGAAAAATTCTCATATTCTGAGATATTTTTCTATAGAAAAATTCTGAGATTTTGAGATATTTTTTCTAAAGAAAAATTCTCATATTCTGAGATATTTTTTCTATAGAAAAATTCTCAGATTCTAAGATATTTTTTGTATAGGAAAATTCTAAGATTCTGAGATATTTTTTTTTATAGAAAAATTCTTAGATTTTTTTAATAGAAACTATTAAAATAGTTTTTCTATAAAAAAAAATTCTCAGATTTTGAGATATTTTTTTCAGAATCGAAGAATTTTTCCACCAGAGTCTAAGTTTAAGTATTTCAAAGAAAATAGTCGATATCTAAGAATTTTTCTTAGTAAAATAAGTTATTGTTAAAATTTTTTAA
Source organism: Pegoplata infirma (assembly GCA_963921195.1). NCBI lineage: Eukaryota > Metazoa > Arthropoda > Insecta > Diptera > Anthomyiidae > Pegoplata > Pegoplata infirma. The sequence goes on from CAWUER010000634.1 coordinate 12,971, forward strand.
TTTCTCTTATAGGAAATTTTTCAACATCTTCAAAAATTTTCTAACTTCAAAAATTCTTTTACTTAAAACTCCATTACTGCTGTAAAAATATTGTGATACACAATATGTTGTCGCTGATTACAGTTTTAATATCTAGATGCAAAATATCTCATACAATTCCTGTTTAAGGACCAATAGGAAAAGTTTTTAAAGAATCTGTAATTTTATACAGATATGGCAGTAATTTAACATAATTACTTCAAAAATTTTGGTTTTGCATTTGATCGATATCGGTTCAGCGGTTCAAAAGTAATGAACGAAAAAGTTAGGACACCTCGAAAATTTTTGTACATTCAACATAACCTAAAAATACAAAATGCTTTAATTCGGCTTTTTGAGTGCATGTGAGGACAAAATTGGAAACCGAATGGTATTTAAATATTTTTTTGCAGAAAAAAAATCGCGGAATTTTTAAATTCATCGATTTTTAAATGTTTTCCGCGAAAATTTTTTGTAACAAAAATTTTTTTTTGGAATAATTTTTTTTTAAATTATTTTTTTTACATTGTGTAGGGTCTTAATATAATCGGCAAGCCCGAATTTAACTTTTTTTAATTTATTTACCTCAAGTTTATTTTCATTCTTAAATTTCTCAATTTCCTACTTGGTTCTTTAATGCACATTTATTTGTTCTATATTTTGGTGGATGGTATTACACATACGTTTAGTATCAGGAAGTGTGTATACAGGATGGAAAAATAAATATGTAGAAAATTTACTGGCTTACAGGATTTTTGTTATAGTACACTGATAAAAATAACACTTTAAAATTTTTATTAACAAAATATTTTCCGATTCAAAAAAAAAAAATCGTAAAGAAAATTTTAAAAACTGAAGCCCAATCGTGCAAATCGTGGAGTCTTTAAAAATTTTTCAAGAAATTTTGTTTATAATGCAGTGAAGTTCTCATTTTCTTTTTCTTTAAAATATTAAAAAGGTGCCATACAGCGCTTTTTTAAACGTGTAAAATGGATCCTTTAATAACTTTCTCGATTTATGTAGGAAAAAGTTAATTACTGTATTTCCTCCTGTCGTGAAATTCATTATATCTTTTTTAAAAAACATTTTTAGTTTCCCTACCCGAGTAAAAAAGTTTTGATATAATCATATATTTTGTCATATAATTATATACAAATTGATCTTTCATTTAATCCCAAAAATGGAGGATCCAAAAATATATCATTACACTCAGAAAATTATGTAAGTTACTACATGTTAGTTGTTCGTATATTTTACAGTAGATAGTTGTTTTCAATTACAAAGTCAGTTATTTTTGTATGAAAAATATCAAACAACTATTTCTGTTAGTTATTTTAAGTCGTCTTTTTTAATAACTAACAAAAAATTACTGTAATGTAGTAACAGTTATTTAAAGTAGTTAATTTTATTTATTTTTCTCTGAAAAATTTTCAAAGTTTTTTCCAAAAAAAAAAAATAAATTTTCTTTTTTTTATTTTTCACAATTTAAAAAAAAAAAAAAAAAACTTGGAAAAAATTTGGTCTTAAATTTTTTTTTCTGAAAATTTTTTTGAAAAAAAAAAATTACATATTGTTTATTTAATTTTTACTACATATTAGTTGTTTTGACTACAAATGTTAGTAATTTTTACTACATAAGTCATTTGTTTTTTGTCAGTTAAAGTAACTAACATTGTTAGTTGATTTAACTGTAAAAGTAGTTGACCCCAAAACAACTTACAAAGTAGTTATTTTAACTGACATTTTCAGTTGATTTTACTAACATAATTTTTTGAGTGTATATCTTATTAGATCAAATTTGATATTATTAGACATAAATTTAATCTGATTTGATATTGAAGATCATATTAGATCTAATAAGATATAATTAAATATTATTATATTCTATTAGATCTAATTTTTTTATAATATCAAATTAGATAGTATTTACCGTTCCATTTTTGGGATCTAATTATATCTAATTAAATCACATATGATCTAATAAGATATAATCATATATTTTTGGATCCTCCATTTTTGGGATCATATGATATATGGCACTGTATTATTTTTTTTTAGTCGGGTACTTAAAACCCGAGTAAAAAAAACTTATATGACGCAATATTTAATTATATATGAACAGATATGCTTGTATGTAAATTCATATTAATTTTGATCCGAAAATTGGCGAATCGAATATTATACGATTATATCAAATTCTATTATTTTTGATAAAATATTATCAAATTTGATTAGAGTTTGCAAAACGATTAAAATCGTAATCGTAATCGCGATTAATCGGACCAATTAATCGTAATCGTAATCGACAAAAAAATCATGCGATTACGATTAATCATTTTCTATGAAATACACTGTTTTTACAACGAATTTAAATCAGTTTAAATTTTTTTTTGGAACTGATTCCTTTTGCAATTGATTCTTGAATATATTCTACGATAATGACTACAAAATTTTCTATGTAAAATTATTTTTCAAAAACAACTATTTGATCTAAAAACGATTGCTTTCGGCACAATTTCAGACAAAAATCATTGATTCTAGAATCAATTGCAGGATAATATGATGCGTTCTGTACCGATTATTTGGAACGGATAATGTTGTTGGGTTGACCCATGATTCATTTAACTTGTTTCCAATTTTGCTTTCAATTTTTCTCGTAAGTCATACTAATTTAAAGTAAAATTTAAATTCTGATCTTATTGTTAGTAACCAATAGATATGGTTTTTAAAATATATGGGGGTTTTCGTGTCAACTGACACAACTTTTGAAACCGATGTCTTCCGATCGGGATGAAATTTGCACCAAGGTTAGTCCTATTGGATAGTAGTTCAGACACAATTTTTCAACGAGATCCGTCAACGACTCTCTGAGTTAGAGGGGGTCGAAATTTGACATTTTGACCAAAGAGGTGTTTATTCTCATCCATGTAACTTCTTACCTTTTGTTTTTAGCTAAATTTGTCCCAAATAGTTTAGATAGCTATTTCTTCAGTATTTCGAAAAACTTTTTTTCTTAAAAATCCAAAACTTTTTTGACTTTTTCCACAAATCGGACAAATTTGACTCAAAAAAAAGCTTAGGTCATTTCCTTTATGAGCTATGGGGTCGCATAGTGAAATGCGAGTGGGATATCTATGAATTTTTTTTTTTTAACTTTAAAACACAAAAAACGGTTCTTCAATTTGCACTATTAGGCGTGGGATAGCTCACCAGTTTTCGATTTCGATCCGCGATACCCTCTTATTTTTATAGTTTCGAAAAAGAAAGCACGAGCCAAAAAATGAGGGCGGTGGGGTGGGGCCATACGGGGGCGGTAGGGTGGTGCCGACGCCTAAAGTTGGGCGCAAAGAGGTAAAAATCCCCAAAAAGCCCCACAACTGCCCTAGAACTGCTCATGGAGGGGTGAAATGTGAGACCGACCTCCATTAATTTTTTGCCCCCAACAGTTTTTAAATAAAATAATCTTAACAAAAACTTCGCAAGAGCGCTCTTTCGATGCGCTATAATATACTATATAAAAAATACCTAGACAATCAAAATCTCGATTTATTTTTGCTGGGGATTAATTTTTGTATTTTCGTGCTTTCTGAAATGTAAATTTTAAAATAATTTTTTATTAAAACTACTACTTAAATTATTTTAAAAATTCGATTAATCGATAATCGCGATTAACGGCAATTTTTTTAATCGTAATCGCGATTATGAAATATCTCGATTATTTGCAAACTCTAAATTTGATTAAGTTTGATCCCAAAAATGGGTCTATCTAATTGTATTAAATCATATCTTATCTGTTAAAATTAGATAAAGTTTTATATAATTAGATGAAATCTGGTAAAATTTTTTGGAATTTTAAACGTGAAATTACAAATTATTTTATCAGATTGGATACATTATCAATTAGAAGAGTTTTTATTGCATTCTTCGGAATTTTTTTTTTATTAAAAATTTGTCAATTTTGTTCTTTCAAATCATTTTTACGGGATTTAAAAGTTCCAAAAAATTTTTGTGTCTTAGAAAATTTAGCATTTTTTCGGAACTTAAAAATTTTTCAAAAACATAAAATTTTTCCTTAAAACATTTTCAATGAATTTTTTACTCAAAAAATTTTGTGTCCGGCACTTTGGAAAATTTTCATAAAATTTTTTAAGACTTGAAAATTTTTTAATTGTCCGGGACTTAGAAAATTTTGAAAATCTTTTTCGGGATATAATTATAAATAAAATCATATATCTCTTTATCTGCCATATCTTAAAATTCCCGACCTTATATGTCATATCTAATTTCATATAGATCGGTATATAAATAGATATGAATATGTATGTTATCATATTAAAAAATAAGGAAAAATACAATGCTATATATAAACTTATATGTCCATATCAAAGTTCATGCATAACCATATATAAATTTAAATAATTATATATTAGCATATATGATTATATCATATCTTTTTTACTCGGGGAATTTTACCTCTATATATAATTTTATATAATTATATATAATTTGATATAATTTTATCAAATTTTATATAATTATATAAAAACGTTTTTACTAGGGAATTGTAAAATTTTATCAAATTATATATAATTTTATCCAATTTCTTTTAAAACAGAAACCTCTATATAATCTTATGCAATTATATATAATCTTTTTCAAATTATATATAATTATATATAAACTTTTTTAATTGGGTTTCCATAGAGCGCTTATTTAAATATTTAATTTTTTTTATTATTTTTCATTCATTTTTTCAGTAAACATTTTAATCAAAACAAAATTTTTTCTCAGTGTATTTATTCAGTTTAACTGCGTTATCATTAGCTAAATTTGTTTGAGGGCAAAAAACCATTAAGTTAATAGAATATTCATTATCAATAGATTTGCACATAACAAGAAAATATCCTGACATTAATTTCAATATATTCGTATAGATAATAATAAAAAAAAATCAATGAAGTTAGCTAATCTACTCCGTAATTAGGTTTATAAGAGTTCTTAGGAATATAAATGAAGATGAAATTTGTTTAACCAGAAAGTTATTTAAATTTTTGCTAACTTGTCTTATTTTTCTGAAGTTATGTAGAGTGTCAAGTAGTCACCCTAAAGGCTCTTAAATCCTGTCAAGTTTTACAGAAAATTTTTGATTTACTTTTTTTATTAAAGAACGGCCCGGTTATAATCTGGACGACTTATGTGCCTTATAAATTTTGAATGAAAAGTCACATTTTTATAATTTATGTATCAAATTAAAGGAAATTTTTCCACTTTTTTTTTGGTACAGGTTTCAAGTTTGTAGGTTAAATATTCACAGGTTAAATATTCACATACAGACGTCGTTAACCGAAAAAAAGATAAAGAAATTTTGCACATCCTTCGGTGCTACCTCTGCATCAAACTTAACATTAAATTTAACAGCATTATACATTTTTTGCTTTATTATACTCTCCTTTAATTTATTTTTTTTACATTTGGCAAATTATTTTCGATTGGTTAAAATTGTGGGCAAAACTAATTTTTTACTCCATGTGATTTCTAACATCAAATTTGACGCAGGTTTCATAAGGCAACCTTTAAACTTCGTTTAAACATTAGTGTTTAAAAAGAAAAATCATGTTTTGGCATCGAACTTCGATTTTCTCTTGCGGGTTTAGTCATTTATCGCTCCGTAGGACTTTACTCCTACAAGATTCATTCGAGGGAGGTATGTTTTTTTCAACTTGATATGTTTTTTTTTCAAACTTGGGCTAAAACGATATTTTTTTACGCGTTTATGGTTTTAAATTTATGCTTTCTATAGCCCCGTAAGGATTCAAAACACTAAACACTGTAAATTTTAGAATTTTAAAAGTTTAAGCAATTTCTGAATAGCTGTATTTCTCAAAAAACGTGAAAGTGTGCAAAATTTCTTAATCTTAATTTTGCTTAATGGCGTCTGTACGAAAAAATATTTAACCTACAAACTTGAAACCGGTACCAATAAAAAGGTGGAAAAATTTCCTTTAATTTTATAAATAAATTATAAAAATGTGAATTTTCATTCAAAACTTATAAGGCACATAAGTCGTCCAGATTATAAGTGGGCCATTCTTTAATTAGTTGTTAATTTTGTTAATTTTATTAAAATACAGGTTAAAACGGTAAATTCGACCTAGGCGAAGGTATGGATACCCTCCATAATGTAAAAAATATTTTTGTTAACAAATTTTGATCAAAAAATTGGTAAAAGAAACTTAATTTGAGAAAAAAAAAATTTAAAAAAAAAATTTCCGCGAAAATAAATTTTGTTGAAATAAAAAATCCGCGAAAAAACTGTTGGTTTAAAAATTAATGTTTGAACTACTTTAAATTTCTTTCGGTTTCCAGCAGTCGACATGCGACGACCAGCAGTCGAACTAAAACATTTTATATATTTAGGTTATGAGGCATTCCACACCAAATGTCCAGCGAAAAAAACACGTGTACCGTAAACTTCTGAATAGGTTGAATGGATAGCCCTAAAATTTTTTGTGAAAAAATTTTGATAAAAAAATTGGTAAAAGAAACTAAATTTGAGAAAAAAAAATTTTTCCACGAAAAAAAAAATCCACGAAAAAAAATTTTGTGGAAATAAAAAATCCGCGAAAAAGCCGTTGGTTTAAAAATTAATGTTTGAACTACTTTAAATTTCTTTCGGTTTCCAGCAGTCGCCATACGAAAACCAGCAGTCGAATTAAAACATTTTATATTTTTAGGTTATGAGGAATTCCACACCAAATGTCCAGCGAAAAAAACACGTGTACCGTAAACTTCTGAATAGGTTGTGTGGATAGCCCTATATGGAAAATTTTTCAAAAACTGGGCTTAGGAAGCGTGGTCAAATATTGGAAAAATGGTCAAATTTGTGGCGAGTTGCCTTGATTAAATATTTACCACATTAACCCTTCTGCACTACTTGGGTCAATTTGACCCAATTTTGGTTTTCAAACGCAAAATTTTCCCCTTTAGTTATAAGATATCAACGTGAAACTTTAATTTATCCATTACAGGGATGAAAATTATGGTTTTAAAAGAAAATAATAAAATTTAAATTTTTCCTCCCCCCTCCATATTTAAAAACACGATTTACACACATTTAATATCCTTTGGGTCAATATGACCCAACAAGCGATAATGTAAGTTTAGTTCTACTTTACCATTTTTTTTCTTCTGAATATAATTAAATTGGGTTCATTTTCATTCAGAATGATAGATCAATAATTTTGTTGGTCAAAGAATTAATAAAATCGCTTTCATTGAATAGTTTTTCATTCAAAATTTAATTATTCTCGTTGATTATTTTATCATTCAAAATTTTATTATTCTCGTACTGTGGGTGGGATTTTGAGAAACCCGCAAAAGTCCCGCCAACCCCAAAAAGAGTGAAATAACAAACCCAGAAAACTAACGCCCAATAGCAATTTTCTTTACGCTCTCGCTGGTCATGAAGAGCATGATCAATCACCACTTGGTAAATTATCTGGAGTCCGATTCACTCCTGTTTCGTAGAGTCGTTCTACAGGGGACTTGTTAGCATGATCTTACAACAATCTCCCAGTGAGGTCTTGCAAATAGGTTCGATTTTAATGCTCGTAAGGCCCAATGTTATGTGTTGACCATCAGATGGCTTGTGGAATCAGCATCATCTGTATCCATGGGTGGCATAGCTATTGAGGAATCAGAAAATCTTGATGTTCTCGGCATGAAAATCCAATGTGGTGTTCGTTGGAACAAACATGTTTTTCAAGTGTCGAAAGAAGCATTCAAGTGTCTTGGTTTCCTAAAACGGTGCAAGAATTTCTTCACTCCGTCTGATCTCACTATTTATGCCGCCTATATTCGACCGAAAGTGGAATACAACTCCCAAATCTGGGCAGGTGCTTCAAGGTCTATCTGATCAGGTGCAAAGGAGTGCGTTGAAGCTCATCAGTGACAGTAGGGTATCCAGCTCTATTGACTCATTGGAGCATAGTCGGAATGAGTGTTGTGCGTCATTGTTATATAGATATAACCACGGTAAGTGTTCAGCTGAGATGGGCGCCTTTCCAGCAGATCACATCCTTTCGTTGTCTGCTGTCCAATGAATTGCACAACGAATTACAGAGAAAATTCGTTTCTCATCAGTCAAACTAGCCTTATGTGGAATTGAATCCCTGCAGAAGTCTACCCAGTCAGCTACACTCAAAAAAAAAATACCTTGTAAAATTACAAGAAAAAATTTTTACTTTTTTAGCTACCTCCTATTTTACAAGAATTCCTAGTAATTTTACAAGCTTTTACACAATAATTTTGTAATTTTACAAGGTTTTCACCAATAAAATAGTAAATTTACAGATTTTTGGTAATTTTACAATATTTAATTGTAATTTTACAATATTTTACCAACTTTTTACCAATAAAATTGTAAATTTGCAGTTTTTTAGCGCAATTAAAATTACAAGGAATTCTCGTGAATTTACTAGATATTTTTTTTTATTTTTTTTTGGAAATTTGTAAAATTACAAAAAAAATTGTAAAATTTCAAAAAAAAAATGTAAATTTTTATCCAAATTTGTTTGTTAAAAACAAAGGATAACTGTCAAATATTGGTAAAATTATAAAATTACGAGACTTTTCCTAGTTATTTGAAAAAGTTTTTTTTGTATGTGTATAATTTGAAAAAATTCAAATTAAATGCCCACAAACTCCACCCCCTTATTCCTTCTCCTCATAACCCATTTTCTAATACCAACACAATGCATTGCATTAAGTGTTGGCCCAAAGTAAAAAAAGGTTGAATTTCAAATTTGATTTTATTTTTTTTAATAATTGCTCTGGAAGGGCTTATTTATTTTAGTTTTCATTATTTTTGATTATACTAAAACATGGAATTTTGTTTATATTTTAATGTTGGGTCATATTGACCCAATGGATCATAGGAAGGGCACATATACATTAGGGTTAAAACGGAATGCACCACAATCTCAAAAATTTACATTCTTATATAGTTTTGTATGGGCTATTGATTAATTTTTTTTTTGGAAAATTTTCAGAACCCGTTCTGAAATTTTCCATTTTTTAAAAATGTCAATTTATTAAAAATCTATTTTTTTTTTTTTTCAGAAATTCAGAAACACATTCTTCGTTTTTTTCGAGAATTTTGTAATTTGCTTGTATTTTATTGATTTAATGTTGCGATTGAGTAGTATTAATTGCATCAATATTACTCATTCGCAACGTCAAAACAAAGAAATACAAGCAAATTACAAAATTGTTATGAAATTTAAAGTTCAAATGCGATTTTCTCCAAAAAAAACTAAGAATGCCCAGATTTTTAATAAATTGACATTTTTAAAAAATGGAAAATTTCAGAACGGGTTCTGAAAATTTTCAAAAAAAAAAAAAATTTATAGATAGCCCATACAAAATTATATAAGAATGTAAATTTTTGAGATTGTGGTGCATTCCGATTTAATGTGATAAATATTTAATCAAGGCAACTCGCCACAAATTTGACCATTTTTCCAATATTTGCCCAGCCTTATAAGCCCAGTTTTTGAAAATTAGAAAAACCAAAACCGCAATTTTCTTAGTTCCATATAGGGCTATCCAAACAACCTATTCAGAAATTTACGGGACACATGTTTTTCTGTAGCAGGACATTTGTTGTGGAATGCCCCTTATGTGGAATGTACTTAAATTTCTGAAGCTGTCTTTACATTTTCGTTCATCACTTTTGAACGGCTAAGCTGATATCGCTTAAATAAAATACCAAATTTCTCGAACGAACTACATACAAGCAAGGACGTTAAGTTACATTCATATCATTAATACGGCGTTCACACTTGCTGTTTTGAAGTGTTTAAAAGTGAGATGTTTAAAAAAGTCTTTGTTCTGTATCCATTACGTTTTTATTCTGTTACTGGTGTTTTGTTAAACAACTTGTTTAAAGTCGATAGTGTGAACTCCATATAAGACTAAAAATTAAATTTTTCATGCAAATCCGTTGGGTAGTTTTTCGTAGAGATCGATTTCAATTGAGCGGATTTCAAAAAAATCGGATATTTGATTATTTTTTTTTTTTATTTTTTTATTTCAATGAGTTACAAACGATATGTCAAAATTATATATATCCTCTACTATTCCAAAGTGGAGCGTATAAAAAATATACTTTTTTTTTTGCAAACATTGTCCTAATGCCATATGCAAATGTTGATACAAAGTATAACGGCCTGTTGGTCATCTGATGGATGTTTAGACAGATACATTCTGTTGTACTACAAAATCATATACACATCTATAGTTTCTAATAAACTCCGAACAATAACAATGTACGAGGATAAGATTATTTGTAAAAATATGAACAATTCAACGCAGAAACGAACTGGAACTTAAGATTTGATGAAGAGATTCCCAATTTGACTTTCTAAAAGCAATTACTGGTATTTTAGAAAATTTATCGGAGTCTATTGAGGCTGCCTCTATAGTTGTCAAATCATTTCAATGTGCACCATTGGACTAAAATTTTTTTGTATAAAAAAAAAGTTTTTCTTCTGATTTTGAACGTTCGGGAAAATTTTTATTCTCGTAGGCTTAAAACTTATAAGGTCCAAATTTGAGGGCAATCGGATTTAATTAACCCGTGACGCCCGGCAGTCAAAGTTTTTAATTTTGAAAAAAACACGAATATCAAAAAAAAACAAGTAAAAAAAGTTAAATTCGGCATTGCCGAATGTAGTGATATCCTCCACAATTTCTAAAAGATTATTTGCAAAAAACTTTATTTAAAAGGAAATTTCTTTTGAAAAAAAAAAATTTTTTTGAAAAAAAAATTTCTGCAAAAAAAAAAAAAAATTGTTAAAAAAAAATCCGTGATTTTTTCTTTTTTTGTCAAAAAATATGTTTGTACTTGTTCAAATACCATATAGTTCAATTATGTTGACATATATATGTCAACCAGCAGCCGAATTAAAGCATTTTGTATTTTTAGGTTATGTCGAATGTACCAAAATTTTTGAGGTGTCCTTACATTTTCGTTCCTAACTTTCGTACCGCTGAACCGATATCGCTCAAATGCAATACCAAACTTCTCTTCCAATAAATATGTTAAGTTTTAGTCATCTCCGTGTAATATTTTGGCCGTGATCACCATTTCCACAGACAGATAGACGGACATCGCTAAATGTCTTAAAATCGATCGGAGATTATGAATATATATGGGGCATTCCATGTGAAATCGGACACTTTGAAAAACTTTTTTTTTAGATTTTTTCAATTTGTTTACAGTTTTTAGTACCCTTCGAAAACTACTTCGTGGTATATTTTTTTGATGACCCGTTCAAAAGATATCGAATTTTAAAAAATTGGTAGTTTGTTCCTTTACTCAAACTTATTTTAATCATAACTTCTTCAATAATGGTCCGAATTTCAAATTTTTTTTTTCAAAATTTTTGTTTTTTTACGTACTTTCTAAAAAAAAATCCCAAAAAATTCTTAAAAGCGCTCTAGTATGCGATTTTTAAGTTTTAAAATTTAAATCTCATTTTTAAAAATGTTTGTACTCTTCGATTTTTTTGAAATTTTTTTGTGTAAAACTTCTATCAATTATACAAATTTTTTGCCCAGGAAGATCGTGGGATAACGATTATTACTATTTTTTTAAATTTTTTGAAAAAATTTTATTGTAATTTTTCAATCTTAAAATCATTTCTACTGCTCCAATGGTGCGTCATAGAGGGGTCCTTTATAAGACCGACCCCCATTAATTTTTACGTCTTAACATTTCTTTGGAACAAACTAATACCCTATCTCCAATTTCTAAGGGGGCTCCCACACAAAACGACATTTTTCAAAATTTGTTCCAACCGATCTAACTGCCCTAATAGTGCCCCTAAAGCAACAAAATGTATGACTGACCCACAATATTTTTTTAGTCCAAACATTTTCTCTGAACACACCTACCCTCTATCTTTAACTGTTAAGGCGGTCCCCATACATTTTTTTTTATTTTTTGTAAATTTGTTTTATTTAATCAGCTTCTACCGGTCCAATGGTGCGTCCAAACATTTTCAAAAATGAGATTTAAATTTTAAAACTTAAAAATCGCATACTAGAGCACTTTTAAGAATTTTTTGGGATTTTTTTTTTTAAAAGAACGTAAAAAAACAAAAATTTAAAAAAAAAAATTGAAATTTGGAGCATTATTGAAGAAGTTATGATTAAAAGAAATTTGAGTAAAGGAACAAACTACCAATTTTTAAAAGTTCGATATCTTTTGAACGGGTCATCAAAAAAATCTGAAAATTTACCACGAAGGAGTTTTCGAAGGGTACTAAAAACTGTAAACAAATTGGGAAAATCGAAAAAAAAGGTTTTCAAAGTGTCCGATTTCACATGGAATGCCCCATATACTTTATGGGATCCCAGACCGATCTTTCGATGAGTTACAAACGGAATGACAAACTTATACATACCCCCTATCACTAGAGTGGAGGATATAAAAATTAAAATCGGTCAAACGGTTTTTAGATATCAATATTTGAAATTTGCTCAAAAATGCTTTTTCTTACGCTCAAGAACTTTTTAAAAAAAAGTCTCAAAATTTCTTTCCGTGACCCTTTAATAGAAATTGAGGCAGTCTTTCATTAAAATTAATTTAAGCTAAATCCGAATCTGAGACTTTTTCTTTCTCAGAATCTGAGACTTTTTCTAAATAGAAAAAATTTCTCAGAATCTGAGACTTTTTCTATATATAGATAGAAAAACTGTCTCAGAATCTGAGACTTTTTCTATAGAAAAACTGTCTCAGAATCTGAGACTTTTTCTATAGAAAAACTGTCTCAGAATCTGAGACTTTTTCTATAGAAAAACTGTCTCAGAATCTGAGACTTTTTCTATATAGAAAAACTGTCTCAGAATCTGAGACTTTTTCTATAGAAAAACTGTCTCAGAATCTGAGACTTTTTCTATAGAAAAACTGTCTCAGAATTTGAGACTTTTTCTATAGAAAAACTGTCTCAGAATCTGAGACTTTTTCTATAGAAAAACTGTCTCAGAATCTGAGACTTTTTCTATAGAAAAACTGTCTCAGAATCTGAGACTTTTTCTATAGAAAAACTGTCTCAGAATCTGAGACTTTTTCTATAGAAAAACTGTCTCAGAATCTGAGACTTTTTCTATAGAAAAACTGTCTCAGAATCTGAGACTTTTTCTATAGAAAAACTGTCTCAGAATCTGAGACTTTTTCTATAGAAAAACTGTCTCAGAATCTGAGACTTTTTCTATAGAAAAACTGTCTCAGAATCTGAGACTTTTTCTATAAGAAAAACTGTCTCAGAATCTGAGACTTTTTCTATAGAAAAACTGTCTCAGAATCTGAGACTTTTTCTATAGAAAAACTGTCTCAGAATCTGGGACTTTTTCTATAGAAAAACTGTCTCAGAATCTGAGACTTTTTCTATAGAAAAACTGTCTCAGAATCTGGGACTTTTTCTATAGAAAAACTGTCTCAGAATCTGAGACTTTTTCTATAGAAAAACTGTCTCAGAATCTGAGACTTTTTCTATAGAAAAACTGTCTCAGAATCTGAGACTTTTTCTATAGAAAAACTGTCTCAGAATCTGAGACTTTTTCTATAGAAAAACTGTCTCAGAATCTGAGACTTTTTCTATAGAAAAACTGTCTCAGAATCTGAGACATTTTCTATAGAAAAACTGTCTCAGAATCTGAGACTTTTTCTATAGAAAAACTGTCTCAGAATCTGAGACTTTTTCTATAGAAAAACTGTCTCAGAATCTGAGACTTTTTCTATAGAAAAACTGTCTCAGAATCTGAGACTTTTTCTATAGAAAAACTGTCTCAGAATCTGAGACTTTTTCTATAGAAAAACTGTCTCAGAATCTGAGACTTTTTCTATAGAAAAACTGTCTCAGAATCTGAGACTTTTTCTATAGAAAAACTGTCTCAGAATCTGAGACTTTTTCTATAGAAAAACTGTCTCAGAATCTGAGACTTTTTCTATAGAAAAACTGTCTCAGAATCTGAGACTTTTTCTATAGAAAAACTGTCTCAGAATCTGAGACTTTTTCTATAGAAAAACTGTCTCAGAATCTGAGACTTTTTCTATAGAAAAACTGTCTCAGAATCTGAGACTTTTTCTATAGAAAAACTGTCTCAGAATCTGAGACTTTTTCTATAGAAAAACTGTCTCAGAATCTGAGACTTTTTCTATAGAAAAACTGTCTCAGAATCTGAGACTTTTTCTATAGAAAAACTGTCTCAGAATCTGAGACTTTTTCTATAGAAAAACTGTCTCAGAATCTGAGACTTTTTCTATAGAAAAACTGTCTCAGAATCTGAGACTTTTTCTATAGAAAAACTGTCTCAGAATCTGAGACTTTTTCTATAGAAAAACTGTCTCAGAATCTGAGACTTTTTCTATAGAAAAACTGTCTCAGAATCTGAGACTTTTTCTATAGAAAAACTGTCTCAGAATCTGAGACTTTTTCTATAGAAAAACTGTCTCAGAATCTGAGACTTTTTCTATAGAAAAACTGTCTCAGAATCTGAGACTTTTTCTATAGAAAAACTGTCTCAGAATCTGAGACTTTTTCTATAGAAAAACTGTCTCAGAATCTGAGACTTTTTCTATAGAAAAACTGTCTCAGAATCTGAGACTTTTTCTATAGAAAAACTGTCTCAGAATCTGAGACTTTTTCTATAGAAAAACTGTCTCAGAATCTGAGACTTTTTCTATAGAAAAACTGTCTCAGAATCTGAGACTTTTTCTATAGAAAAACTGTCTCAGAATCTGAGACTTTTTCTATAGAAAAACTGTCTCAGAATCTGAGACTTTTTCTATAGAAAAACTGTCTCAGAATCTGAGACTTTTTCTATAGAAAAACTGTCTCAGAATCTGCGACCTTTTCTATAGAAAAACTGTCTCAGAATCTGAGACTTTTTCTATAGAAAAACTGTCTCAGAATCTGAGACTTTTTCTATAGAAAAACTCTCTCAGAATCTGAGACTTTTTCTATAGGAAAAATGTCTCAGCATCAGAAACTTTTTCTATAGGAAATATCTCCAAAATATCTGCAGATTTGTAAATTTTGGGCCCCCTGCAAAAAAAATCCTGCATACGCCCCTGGTGAAGGGTATCCTCACATTCGGCAATGCCGAATTTAACTTTTTTACTTCTTTTGTTTGTGTGGGTAAGCCTTTATCTATGTAGTGGTAGAAAATGTCATGGAGTAAAGTTTATTGAATTGTCGTTTGTCGTTTTTAGGCGCCTACAAATGAACAACAACAATGAAAAGAGCAAAAATGAAAACGGAAAAAATTGCATTCGTATTTTATGCTACAGTGGTTTCACACGTTTTGCTGTAGGCATATATTGCAACGACAGTAACAACAACAACAACAACAGAAACAGCCGCTACAAAACAAGTGCTAGGGCATTTTTATACCCTCCACTCATTGTCAGTGATAGAGGGTATATATAAGTTTGTCATTCCGTTTGTAACAACTCGAAATATTGTATTTTAAGACGATCTAGCGATGTCTGTCCGTCTGTCTGTTGAAAACACGCTAACTTTTGAAAGACTTTACGGAGGCTCCTGAAGTTTGGCATATATGTTGGGCATTTACCTGGTCAGGTTGGTATTGCTATCCAGCAAAATCGGCCCAGTGGTTCAAAAGTTATGAGCAAAATACGGAATTTCGGCAAGGGTTTTTCGTGAATTTACGAGATAAAAAAAACACGCACACTTTCGAAAGCTGAAGGATGCTGAAGCTTGGCATATATATTTATCGTTCCCCTGGTCTGGTTCGTATTGAATTTCAGTCAAATCGGTCCAGGGGTTCAAAAGTTATTAGGAAAACTGTGAATTTCAGATTAGTTTCACCTTAAATTCACGTATTGAAAACCCGTTAAACATGTTTTAAAAACATTGGTAAGGAACAAAAATTTTTCACAACGTATTTTTGGCACTCAGAAATATTTTTACACAAAAAAAAAAAAAAAAACAAAACACCCGAAAAAAATTTTTACACTCAAAAAAAAATTTTGTAAATTATTTTTTTTTTCAAAAATTACTTAAAAAAAAAAGTTTTTTACACAAAATAAATATTTTTAATTAAAAATATTATTTTTGGGCATTGTGGAGGGTATTTATAGATTCGGCCAAGACGAATTTAACTTTTCTACTTGTTTCTATACGTTTTGGTTGATTATTTTCACCAGCCAAGTGCATTGAAGTTTCATTTATTCACCACCCTTTTTAAACGAACTCCCCCCCGCCTTTAACAACAATAAGAAACAAGGGGATGTTGTTGTTGTTGTTCTACAAGTGACATGTTAGAGATGCATTTGATGGACATGTATAAAAAGAGGAACAAACAAAAAAAAAAAATTTCAAAATGAAATATGTAGAATGAACAAATTTATACAAATTGCTAAATGAATAACGGTTTTTTCTGCATTTATTTTTCTTTTTTAAAAAAAAATTTTTGTTTGAATTTGATTTGAACATGACATGGCGTTAAATTACTTGAAAAAAAAACTACATCAGATTTGCACAAAATCTTTATAATTTTCGATTCTTTATTTGGTTTTGGTAAAAAACACAATGCATAAAAAAGCTTTAAAGCTTTAACAAAAATATGTGTAACAAAACTAATTTTAGTTTTAAACTTTTAAAACTGGATTTAGTAGTGGATTTTTAACTCTCTTGGTTAGTTTTAGGTTAAAAACGAACGCATTTTTGACAACTCACAAGGGAAGTCTCCCTAGTGTCACCCGTGGATCTTTATGGAATTGATTTTATTTTGTAGATCAGAAAAAATAAAGGGACACGTATTTTTTTTTTAGCGGCCCAAATTCATATTTAGGGGGTAAAAAGAAGGGGGGAAGACAAGGCCATTTTTCAGTATTTTTCGTTTATCTCCTATATTATGCAAAGAAACTAGTCATGTTACATACCAAATGAAAGGTCTTTGGAAAACCTATCTACGTGTACTAAGAGCGTGTCCAAACATGCATTTCGTCATATTGAGTAAAATACTAAAATTTAAGGACATTTTTGTATAAGTAATAAGTCGAAAATATATAAACTTCTTTGGCCCGTTGTTAGCACCACGAGATAGGTATTTTTCAGACATGGGCGTTTATGATTACAATTGTGTAATTGATTACAGTTTCAATTACAATTACATGTAATTAGTAATTGAGTTTTTTCAATTACAATTACAATTACAAGTAAAATTGAAAATTTTCAATTACTAATTACATCTAATTGTAATTGAAACTGTAATCAATTACATAATGTAATCATTAACGCCCATGTCTGTAACTTACCCTAAAGTGCCCCTAGGGGAGCCAAATGTATGACCGACCTTTCATGTAATTGTAATTGAAACTGTAATCAATTACACAACGTAATCATTAACGCCCATGTCTGGTATTTTTAATACCTTTAATCTGATATCACACACGCCTATATTAATTGTGTTTAAATAGGCGTAAATCGTAAAAAACTGAAAAAGGTCAATTTCTCCCATACAAATCGAACCTCCCTAAAAATGAGTTTGGACCGCTAAAAAAAATAGTTGTCAAATTAATTTTCGTTCTTAACAACATATCCAAATTTCATGAAGATAGGAGGGTGGCACCAGGAAGACTTCCCTTGTCACATAAATTACAGAAAACTCTACTAATTTAACAGAGTACATCATTCTTTTCCAGCTAGCAACATTTCTTCACACAAAAAATTATTGGCTAAAAATGTTCAATTAAATCTATTGATCAACAAAATTTAAATGAGTCAATCAATGTTTTGATTAAAATTTTTGTTAATTTTTGTTACAAATTTTCAACATACCAGATTTTTTTTTTTACTTTAATTTATTTGAATAGATTAATTCAAAAATATACAAAATAATCGGACTTTACTTTTTTTTATTGTTGGCAACATATAGGAAAGCAAATAAGATGAATTTTTTGATAATTTTGTCATAAGCTTATAATTCATTTGTTATATCAATCATTATTTTGATTGACTTTAAATAAAAAATCGATCAAATTTTTGATCAAAATCGAAAAAATGTTTGATTGAAAAAATTTTCAATCAATCACCTACAATTTGATGATTGGTATAACAATTTTTTTAATTGGAGGAATTTCAATCAAAATATTGATTGAATCCAAATTTTTCAAATTTTTTCTGTGTTGGTAATTTTACTATAAAACTCTGCCCGAGTAAAAAAATTGATATGACACAATATTTAATTTAATATGGGTTCGTGTCTATTTTGATATAATCTTATACGAAAAATGGTTTCATAAGATTTGATCGAATAATATCTAATAATATCAGTTTATATAACTTTATATCGACTTTGATACGAGTTTTGGTCTAATCCAATGATATAAAATTATATCCAATTATACCTAAGACAAATAATTATATGTGCACTGTATTATATTGAGTTATAGGAAAGAAAACAAAATATTTTTTCAAGTTTGGTTAATATTTTGTTTTGTTTTGAAGTAAGCTTCAATATCATAAAAACATTAATTTTAAACTTTTTTTTTTAATACAGAAAATAAGGAATAAAAATATACTTCATAGAAAATAATTATATGTGCAAAAAGGATAATTCATATATTTTCTTTTTGATATACGATATAAATTGGTTATATGAACATTTAATGAATATTTATACTTGTTTTAGACTACGAGGCATAAAACCAATCATGTTTTTTAATGTGCTAATACCATTTTTCCCTCGTTTCGTCAATATCGCAAATTTAAGTCCTTAGCGCGTAGTGTACCGCTTTGACTTTGAAACGACCTTAGCAGAAAGGGTCCTAAGGAGGAATCTAGTTAGGTTTATGTCGGGACTAATGTCTGGCCATTTCAATACGGGTATGCTGGGCGCATTAAACAAGTTTTTTGTCAAACCAGTGACATGGATTGGAGCGTTGTCTTGGTGGAATGTCCAATTATCTCCACACAGTTCGGTAGCAAAGTCTATTAAATGTTCCCGAACAAGTAAAATTATATTGTTACATTGTTTTTAGTATAGACAAATCATATTCGAAACCGTCCTCCTGATCCAAATGTACCCCATAACATAACGGATTCGCAACCGTGATTTTGCAAATAGCAAGCTTGGCGCGGCTGTCTTAAATCTCTCCAATATTGGTGTTGACGATCATTGCCATCCAAATTAAACTTTTTTTATCACTAAATATGACGAAAAAGTTAAATTAAGAAGGCGCTGATGGTCACCACTTCTCTTGTAGAGATTTAACACATTTTCGCCAAGCGTGCTATTTTCGAAAGCACAGTTTCGAATCCGTCATGGTATAAGATGCATTTGGAACATGAGGCAGGGTTTGAATATGATTTGTTTCCAATAAAAATAATGCAAAAATATATTTTTACTTGTTCAGGACCATTTAATAGACTTTGCTACCGAACTGTATGGAGATAATTGGACATTCTCACAAGATTACGCTCTAATCCATGTCACTCGTTTGACAAAAAACTGTCTATATGCGCACAACATACCAGTATTGAATTGGCCAGCCATTAGTCCCGACCTATACCCAATTAAATTCCTCTTTAGGACCTTTTCTTCCAAGGTCATTTCAAAGTCAAAGCCGTACAAGACCATTAAAGGACTTTAACTTTAAATACTCACAAAACGGGGGACAAGGGGTATTGGTACATTAAAAACCATGGCGGGTTTTGAGCCTCCTAGGCTTAAAAAAGTTTAAATACACAAGGCGAACACAAATTTTCACATAATACTTAATTATATCGCATATCAAAAAGAATATATAGGAATTTTCTTTTATGCACATATAATTATTTTCTATAGAAAATATATGAAGTATTTCCTTTTTCGTTACTTTCAGTTTTTAAAAATAAGGTATAAAATTAAAATGTTTATGATTTAAATGCTTATATATAAACATAATAAAATATTAACCAAACATAAAAAAATAATTTCTTTTCTTTCCTATAACTCAATATAAAAAAATGCACATATAATTATTTGTCTTAGGTATTAAAATTTATACAATTTTATAAATCGGATGTTTTTTTAAGTTTTTAATAAAAAGTTGAAAAACTAAAATAATAAAAATAAGTTGTTTTAAAAAAAATTTCAAAAAATGAAGTCATGTTAAATTTTATATAAAACACTTAGAAAATATTTTCAAAAAAATTGTCCTTGGAAAAACTTAGAAAATTTTAAAAAAATGGAGTCATATAAAATTTTATATAAAACACTTAGAAAATATTTGCGATAAAAAAAATGTTCCTTGAAAAAAACTTAGAAAAAATTTAAAAGATGGAGTCATATAAAATTTTATATAAAACACTTAGAAAATATTCGTGATAAAAAGTGGTGCTTGGAGGAAAAATCTTAGAAAAATAAAAAAATATGAAGTCATATGAAATTTTATATAAAACACTTTGAAAATATTTGCGATAAAAATATATTCTTGGAAAAAACTTAAAAAAATTTAAAAATAATGGAGGCATATAAAATTTTATATAAAACACTTAGATATTTAAAATGATGCATGGGGCCAGATGTTACAACATATAGTTATGTATGGCGATATCTTAAAAAAATCCCACATCAAAATTTATTATATAAACTTATCTTGCAATACATAGTGTCACACATGATCATATATGAAATAATATGACTATATCTATATATATAAAAGAGTGTGGTGACTGACTGACTTACTGACTGACTGACTGATTGGCAATAATCATCGCCCAGCCCAAACCGCTGAAGCTAGAGACTTGAAATTTGGAATGTAGGTTCGGCTCACGACAAAACCCCCCACTAAGAAGGGATTTTTGGAAATTCCGATTTTAAGGGGGGCAAAAGGGGGAAAATAGGGCCCTTTGGGGGATTTTGTATCTTTTGAACTAATAGTCCTAGAAACTTCAAATTTGAACTCTAGGATCCTCTCGCGGAAATAAAATTTCGAAAAAAATATTTTTGGAAAATTCCACCTCCAAGGGGGAAAAAAGGGGATAATAGGGCAAATTGGTACATTTTTTATATTCTAAACAAATGATCCCAGAAACTTGAAATTTGAAGTCTAGGACCCTCTCGCGGAAATAACATTTTGGAAAAATAATATTTTGAAAATTCCGTTTCTAAGGTGGGGGGGAGGGGGAAAATAGGGCAAGTTGGTACATTTTGTATCTTCTGAAATAATGGTACTACAATCTTGAAATTTTGAATATAGGATACTCTCGCGGAAATAACATTTTGAAAAAAGTACTTTTTTGAAAATTCCGGTTTTAAGGAGGACAAAAGGGGGAAAATATGGAAATTTGGTGAATTTTGAACTAATGGTCCTAGAAACTAGATATTTGAACTATAGTATAATCTCGGGGAAAAAACATTTTTTTACTAAAATTTTTTCACTCAAAATTTTTTTTCACTCAAAATTTTTTTTTTCACTCAAAAATTTTTTTTTTTACAAATTTTTTTTTTTTACAAATTTTTTTTTACAAATTTTTTTTCACTCAATTTTTTTTTTTTACTCAAAATTTTTTTTCACTCAAAATTTTTTTTACCCAAAATTTTTTTTCACTCAAAAATTTTTTTTACTCAAATTTTTTTTTTCACTCAAAAATTTTTTTTTTTACAAATTTTTTTTCACTCAAATTTTTTTTTTCACTCAAAAATTTATTTTTTTGGGGGGAAATAGGACGATTTTGAACATTTTCTATATTGTGAACTAATGGTCCCAGAAACCTGAAATTTGGACTATAGGATCCTTTCGCGGAAATAATATTCTAAAGAAAGTACTTTTTGAAAAAGGCACTTCTAAGAAGGGGAAAAGGGGGAAATTTGGGCAATTTGGTACATTTTCTTTTCTCTGACCTACTGGTCCTAGAAACTTAAAGTTTGATCTATAAGATCCTCTCGCGGAAAAAACATTCCGAAACAAAGTTTTTTTTCAATGCCGCTTCTAGGGTGGTAAAAAGGGGGATAATAGGACAATTTGGTACACTTTGTATGTTCTGAACTAATTTTCCCAGAAACTTAAAACTTTTGACTATGGGATCCTTCGCGGAAATAACATTGTGAAGAAAGTTCTATTTTGAAAATTTCGCTTCTAAGGGGGAATAAGGGGAAAGTAGGATAATTTTGTGTCTGCTGAACTAATGGTCGTAGATCCTTGAAATTTGGACTGTACGATCCTCTCGCGGAAATAACTTTCTGAAAGAAGTACTTTTTGAAAATTCCAGTTTGTATATGCTAAACAAATAGGACTGCACGATCCTCGTGGACTGCACGATCCTCTCGCGGAAATAACATTCTGAAAAAAGTACTTTTTTGAAAATTCCGCTTTAAAGGGGGAAAAAGAGGAAGGTAGGGCAATTTTGTATCTGCTGAAAATATGGTCCTAGATACTTGAAATTTGGAGTGAACGAACCTCGCGCGGAAATAACTTTCTAAAGTACTTTTTCAAAATTCTGGGGGAAATCGGGAAAGTAGGGCAATTTTGAATCTGCTGAACTAATGGTCCTTAATAAATACTTGAAATTTAAACTGTCGATCCTTTCGCGAAATAACATTCTTAAAGAAGAACTTTTCAAAAAATCCGCTTCTACTGGGAAAAAGGGGGAAAGTAGGGCTATTTTGTATCTGCTGAACTAATGGTCCTAGATACTTGAAATTTGAACTGTACAATCCTCTCGCGGAAATAATATTCTAAAGGAAGTACTTTTTGAAAATTCCGGGGGAAAAAGGGGGTGAGTGGGGTAATTTTGTATCTGCTGAACTAATGGTCCTAGATACTTAAAATTTGAACTGAACAATCCTATCCCGAAAATAACATCCTAAAAGAAGTACATTTTTGAAAATTCGTTTTTAAAGGGGGAAAAATGGGGAAGAAGGGCAATTTCGTATCTGCTAAACGAATGGTCCCAAAAACTTGAAATTTTAACTCTACTCTCGCGGAAAAAACATTTTGTAAGAAGTAATATTTTGAAAAATCCTTTTATATAATTGGGGGGGGGGGGGTAAAAGGGGTTTAATAGGGCAATTTTGTATCTTCTGAACAAACTTGAAATTTTGAATCTGGATGCTCTTGCGGAAATTATTTTTTGAAAAATATATTTTTTTGAGAATATTGGTTTTAAGGAGGCCCAAAAGGGGGAAAATAGGGCAATTTGCTAAACTTTAAATTAATGGTCTTAGAAACATGACATTGGGAATATGGGATTATATCGCGGCAATAACATTCTAAAAGAAGTACATTTTTGAAAATTTCGCTTTTAAGGTGGAGAAAGGCGGAAAGTAGTGCAATTTTGTATATGCTAAAGTAATGGTCCTAGATACTTGAAAATTGGATTGTACGATCCTCCCGCGGAAATAACATTCGGAAAGGAATACTTTTTTTAAAAATTCCTCTTTTAAGGGGGAAAAGAGGGGAAAATAGAGCAATTTTGAATCTGCTGAACTAATGGTCCTAGATACTTGAAAATTGGACTGTACGATCCTCCCGCGGAAATAACATTCGGAAAGAAATACATTTTTAAAAATTCTTCTTTAAGGGGGAAAAAGGGAGAAAGTAGGCCAATTTTGTATCTGCTAAACAAATAATCCTAGATACTTGAAAATTGGACTTCACAATCCTCTCGCGGAAATTAAATTCGAATGGAGGACTTTTTGGAAAATTCCGCCTCTAAGAGGGAAAAGGGGGAAAGTAGGCAATTTTGTATCTGCTGAACTAATGGTCCGGGGAGACTTGAAATTTGGACTGTACGATCTTTTCGGGAAAATAGCATTCGAAAGGAAGTACTCTTTTTGAAAACTCTACTTTTAAGGGGGGGAAAAAGGGGAAGGTAGGGCAATTTTGTATCTGCTGAAATAATGGTCCTATATACTTGAAATTTGGACTGTACGATCCCTCTCGCGGAAATAACATTCTAAAGGAAGTACTTTTTTGAAAACTCTACTTTTAAGGGGGGAAAAAGGGGAAGGTAGGGCAATTTTGTATCTGCTGAACTAATGGTCCTCGATACTTAAAATTTAAATGTACGATCCTCTCGCGGATATAACATTCTAAAAGAAGTACTTTTTTTTAATTCTGCTTCTACGGGGGAAAAAGGGAGAAAGTAGGGCAATTTTGAATCTGCTTAACTAATAGTCCTACATACTTGAAGTTTGGACTGTACGATCCTTCTCGCGGAAAGAACATTCTAGAAGAAGTACTCTTTTGAAAGTTCTCCTTCTAAAGGGGGAAAAGGTGGAAAGTAGGGAAATTCTGTATCTGCTAAACTAATGATCCTAGCTACTTAAAATTTGAACTGCACGATCCCTCTTGCGGAAAAAGTACATATTGTGGAAAGTTCCGCTTCTAAGGGGGAAAAGTCGGAAAGTAGGGCCATTTTGTATCTGCTGAACTAATGGTCCTAGATACTTGAAGTTTAGACTGCACGATCCTCTCTCTTGGAATTAACATTCTGAAAGAAGTACTTTTTTTGAAAATTCCGATTTCAAGGGGGAAAACGGGGAAGGTAGGGCAATTTTGTATCTGCTGAACTAATGGTTCTAGATACTTGAAATTTGGCTGAACGATCCTCTCGCGGGAATTTCCCCCAAAATTCTGGGGGAAAAAGGGGGAAAGAAGGGCAATTTTAAATCTGCTGAACTAATGGTCCTAGATTCTTGAAATTTGAACTGAACGATCCTTTCGCAAAAATAACATACTTAAAGAACTTTTTTAAAAATTCCACTTCTAAGGGGGAAAAAGGGGAAGTAGGGCTCTTTGGGGGATTTTGTATCTTTTGAACTAATAGTTTCAGAAACTTGAAATTTGGACTCTATAATCCTCTCGCGAAAAAAAATACTAAAAAAATATTTTTTTGAAAATTCCGCCTCCAAGGTGGGGAAAATAGAGCAAATTGGTACATTTTTTATCTTCTGGACAAATTGTCCCAAAAAATTGAAATTTGGACTCGAGGATCCTCTCACAGAATTAACATGCGGAAAACAAAATTTTTTGAAAATTCCGCCTCCAAGGGTGGGAAAATAGGGAAAATCGGTGAATTTTTTATTTCTGAACAAATGGTCCCAGAAATGTGAAGTTTGGTCTTTAGGATCCTCTCGCGGAAACAACATTCCGAAAAAATATTGTTTTGAAAAATTCCTCCACCACGGTGAGAAAGGTGGGGAAATAGGGAAAATCGGTACATTATTTATCTTTTAAACAAATGGTTCCAGAAACTTGAAACTTGAACTCTAGGATCATCTCGCAAAAAAAAAACATCTTGAAAAAAAGTAGAAGGGTAAAAATAGGGCAATTTTGTATCTTCTGAACTAAAACTTTAAGTTTTGATCCTCTCGCGGAAATAATTTTTAGCAAAATACACTTTTTGAAAATTTTGGTTTTAAGGAGGGCCAAGAGGGGAAAAATAGGGCAATTTGGTAAATTTTAAACTAATGGTCTTAAAAACATGACATTTGCAATATAGGATCATCTCGCGGAATAACATATTGAAAGAAGTACTTTTTTGAAAATTACTTTTTAATGGGGGAAAGAAGGGCAATTTTGTTTCTGCTGAACTAATGGTCCTAGATATTGAAGTTTGGACTGTACGATCCTCTCGCGGAAATAACATTCTGGAAGAAGTACACTGAAAGAATTATTGTTCATTCCATCTATGAACAAATTTCATAAAACCAATTCATAGAATCTATGAAACAATTCATTGGCTGAATGAATATTCATTAGTATTCTGAAATTTTCATAGAATTTTATTCATAGATTTTATTAAATTCATAGAAAAAATTCATAGAATTAATGAATGTCATTCATAGAAGAAAATGCCATCAATATGCTATTTAATTTTTTAAATAATTAAAATAATGTTACAATAATTAAAACAGTTGAATAAATTTATTAAAAAAATAAAAAAAAATAAAAAAATAAAATAAAAAAAACATAAAAAAAAAATTTTCATTGCTGCCCTCACCGGGGCTAGAACCCCAGACCTACCGGCTGAAGTGGCAATTGTCGACGCCTTAGCTATCAGCGCCACCAAAGAAGAAAAATCTCGCCAACTAACGCTTGGTTTTATAACGCTTCATTTTTGTAAATACACAAAATATTTGTTTTCTACAAACACACACACAGCTTTTGGCAGAGCATTGTGACAGAGCAAAGACACAAACTTAATATGTTAGCAGAATATTATTCAAAACAGCTTTTAAGTGTTGTTACTTGTTTATATAATTTAGCTAAGTGGTTAGACATTAAGCTTCACGAACAAGAGGTTCTATGTTCGAATCTCGGTGGGGATAAGTTAAAAAAATATAAATTTAAAAAAAAAGAAAATAGTAAATAAATGAAATAATAAAAATAAAATAAAAAAAAATAAAATTGAAATAATAAAATAAACAAAAATAGAATTGAATAATAATTTTTTTCCCATAGCCTATGAACTTTTTCATAGGTTTCTGGTTTCTATGAATTTGTTTCATAGATTCTATGAAGGGCATCATTGGCTCACTTCTAATGATTTTTGTCATAGAATCAATGTACGTTTTCATAGCCGTAATGAACAAAATTCTTTCAGTGTACTTTTTTGGAAAAATCTGCTTCTATAGGGGGGAAAAAGAGGGAAAGTAGGGCACATTTTAAATTTGAATCCTCTTGCGGAAACAACATTCTAATGGAAGTATTTTTATGAAAATTTCGCTTCTACGGGGAAAAAGGGGGATAATTTCCCCCTTTTGAACTAACGGTCCTAGATACTTGGAATTTGGGGTGTACGATCCTCTCTCGGAAAAAACATTCTGAAAGAAGTACTTTTTGAAAATTTTGTTTTATAGGTGGAAAAGGGGGAAAAGTAGGGCAATTTTGTATCTGCTGAACTAATGGTCCTATATACTTGAATTTTGAACTGTTTTGTATCTGCTGTACTAATGGTTCTAGATACTTGAAGTTTGGACTGTACGATCCTCTAGCGAAATAACATTCTGGAAGAAAAACTTTTTTAGTAATTCTGCTTCTAAGGGGGAAAATGGGGAAAGTAGGGCAATTTTGTATCTGCAGAATTAATGGTCCTAAATAATTGAAATTTGGACTGTACGATCCTTTCGCGGAAATAACATTCTAAAATAAGTACTTTTATGAAAATTCTGCTTCTAATGGGGAAAAAGGGAGAATGTAGAGATACTTAAAATTGGTACTTTACGATCCACTCGCGGAAATTATTTGGTACATATTGTGGGTGCTGTGGCTTAGTGGTTAGAGCGTTGGACTACTAGCCAGCAAGCCTGGGTTCGATTCTCAGCTCAGGCAGAACAACATTTTTTTCAGATATTTATTAGTTTCTATTTATAACTAATATCTATCGCAGCACCCTCCTTCGTTGATAAATAGCACTAAAAACGTCAACGAAGTAAAATAATAAAATAATGTCTATAAACACAGCTTCAAAAATAATTCGCCAGATCAATAACAGATGGCGATGCAACAACTGTACTCAAAATTATCAACACGCGCAATTACAGTGTTGCCATACTGAAGCCCTTCT
Organism: Pegoplata infirma; assembly: GCA_963921195.1. Classification (NCBI taxonomy): domain Eukaryota; kingdom Metazoa; phylum Arthropoda; class Insecta; order Diptera; family Anthomyiidae; genus Pegoplata; species Pegoplata infirma. Next base: position 40,579 of record CAWUER010000634.1, read on the forward strand.
ATCTTTCAAATCTTTCATCTCTCTTCTATCCCCTTTCCGAAAGAAGCATCACGGTTACATTGGTAATTGATAGGCAGTATTGCCTGAGTGTTGCTTTTTTTTAAAAAAAAAAAAAAAAATTTTTGCAACTTTAAATCTACTCCAAATATACACTCAAAATAATTCATCTGTTATATACTCTGTAAAATGACTGTAATCTCAATTTGACAGATATTTGACAAAGTTTTTTGTCGAAATACAGATTTATAAAAAATACTTTGTATTTTCTTGTGACCGAAAAACAAAAATTTTGTAAAATTGGAGTTACTCGTTAAAAAACTCGTAATTTTCACAAAAATAAAAAAGTAAATTTACAATTTGGAAGCATTAAAGCGGGCAAATTTAACAAAATTTTAATTTTAATATTTAAAATTTTTTAATTTAATTAATGTTTTTAAAGCAGAGAAGTTTTACTCATAAAATGGATTTAACTAAAACTTTGTAAATTTACAGAGTTTTTGTTTGTAAAATTTTGAACTCATAATATGCATTTAACTAAAACTTTGTAAATTTACAGAGTTTTTTTTTTATTTTTGTAAATTTTTTTTCGGTTTTATCAATATTTTACAGATAATTCTGTAAATTTACAGTTTTTTTATCGAAATCATTTTACAGAATTTTCTTCGTAAAATAACAAAAAATCTTGCTGGTTGGAAATC